>WHPZ01586125.1:14674-62934 GCA_016617965.1 Macrosiphum rosae
GCTTAATGAACCACCCTATATATTATCTATCTACAGTAGTATTTAGGATGATAAATCATTTGATATGTTTATAATACAAAGCAGTAGAATTTTGCGGAAGCATCGTTCTGATCGATCATCATATGGCGTTTTTTTTTTATAAATTATGGCACAATAGTCAGCATTGTTTCTAGCTCATAAAAATATATATTTTGTATAAACAATGTAATATTCATTTTATCCCTAATTGATTCCATTGATATCATTCAAAATATATGGTTCGGTAAATAATAATATAACAATTATCAGTACATAGAAAATAAAAAATTACGTGTTCTGATTAAAATAATTATTTGATACGTTTTCTGTTACAAAATATAATAATATTATCGTAAGATTGATACCAACTATATATCAAACAAATTATTACTACTCTTGTTTTAACATGTACTCTTATAATATTTAAGCTACAAAACAGCTAGGAAACCATAATATTATATTCAAAATATTATTTTTCAAGTTCAACAATTTTAAACATTTAAGTAAAATTGGTGATGAATAACTAAATGTTGACATACAGTCGTGGACTTGGTTATCGTATTCTTTCCAATTCAGTTCGTAAATCCGTTTAACGTTATCATTCAGTTCTAACGAGCACGTGACACATTCATTTAATTACGTTTGAAATTACATTGTTTTCGGTAGGTATTCATTTTAACACGTTACTATTCAATATTATCTTGAGTGCCTACACAAATATCGAAAAATACATTTTTATTATGAAGTAACATTTAGACATGTTTTCATAACGTATACATCTCATCGGTTTGGGTAGACGTAACGAAATATTATATTATATACCTAATAACACTTATGTATGTACAAAAACCTATATATAAGACTACTATATGTCTATATATACTCGTTTAAAAGCGAGGCATTTTAAAATTCAATCGGAAAAACGGTTTTTTTTTTATCAATTATATAGGTTTTCCGTTCCTATTAAAACACCGTGTGTGTACGTAAAAAATAATAATTATAATTATAATAGCTTATTGCATTGGATAACCCCTTTAATTGTGACACATTTTACTCGTAATGAATTCCAATATCAATCAGCATTCGGCATTATCATCAGTCACATTTCTTAAATATATTATAGTCGTATTCTTTCACACACACACACGAGCGCGCTCGCTCGCGATGATAACGATATGGTACGATGATTTGTTGGTTGAATATTTTGAACTTTTCATTTTAAAACATAATTATAAATAATTTCTATATAATGTGGTATATAATATATGGTTATAAAAAGTGATTCAGAGTGCTGTGCCAACGGAGGCCTGCCGTAGATAAAAATATTACACTACGACGAAGCTATCATATACAATAACATAGCGTGCGAATAACACTTCAAAACAATAGTGTTTTAAAATAATATGCATCTGTCAAACCTACTGCTGACGAGTGAAATACCATAACTACTAGTGTGTCAAGAATTAATTTTTTTTTAATTACCTAGGTATTTACAATATTTTTTTTTTATTGGTCTTGATCCCGACAACACCATGACTATTAGCTAATGTAGGAGTTACTGTTGGTAGGGTTGGTACGGTTGGTAAGGTTGGAACGACTGGCACGGCTGGTACGGTTGTTTGACAACCCGTGTATGTGTGACAAGGTTTTATGCCGCACTAAGAGCCCGGGCGGTCACCCATCCGGGATTGGAACCAGGGACAGCGGCCGGTGCTTACTCTCGATCACTGATTGCTGCCACCACGCCATGCCAAGCCACAAAATATTTACAATATCGTACCGGCTATAATATAATAACACGATAATTATTATTGTTGTCTCACATTAGCGTTAACCATAGAATAAAAAAAAAATGAATACCTATTGCCGTTATTAAAAAAAAATTCTAGAAATTGATTTTAGCCCGAATTGTCGAGTTTTCCGCGTATCGAGAGTACCCATATAGTGTTGTGTTTTGTGTTGTCTATCGCCCTCTCGTCTCTAACCGTCGAGCTTCTGCGATGCACAGCCGCTAGCTGCTTTCTGTTCTACGATAAGTATTATGTGTGTGGCCCACGACCAACGTTTACCTAAACTATGTGTAATTGATACCACGCCGACGGTTACGAATGTATCACACTATAGCCATTCGCGCTGAAAGTCTCACTCCGGTTTCAAATGGAACGACGAGGGAATCTCTGCATGTGGGCAAATACATTTTCGAAATCTAATTTGGCGTATAAAATAACTTGTGGGACGCTTCTTATATTCCGTCCATCGCGTGTTTTAAAAACCAAAAACAATATAATATGCGTTGACCAGCGAAAGTGAAGTGCACCGTCGGAGAACGCGTCTCCCCGCGATGTGCGACACGCGCGTGGCTATAAAATATTTTAAGGAGACGGTCGTAAATAATGAAACGACGAACAATGATTTTTTTTTTTTAAACGTCTGTCTGTTCGCAAAACAATTATTTACGTAAAGATTTTATCTTGTCACATTCAAAATCTACAGCAATGTTTTGTTTCAACTATCTCAACAATTATTTGGGTACCAACCTACCAATACTTATATAGATATGCATCAAAAAGACACATTGCAACGTTTCTTTAAACAAATTGTACGTTTAGTAGCCACTCGAGCTTGGTAATAACATTTTCAACTTATAAATTAAAACAACACAATTTTATCTAAACATCATCGTTTATTTTTTATCATTGTTTTAAAATCCGTTATTTTGTGAATTTCAAACTTGAATAAATTTTCTCGATGATTCACCACACTTTCACACTCCTGTTTTTATGATTAAAATTGGCTCACTCATTTTGCTACGGTTTTAGCCTTCTTGCGGCTTTTATCTTATAAAAAAAATTATTGTTTTGTAATTTTGTAACAACCAACTATGGGCTGATGAGTATAATAACGTTAAGTTGCGATTGTTATTCCTTTAAATTAATATGCAGTGAACTTCCTTGTTACAAAATCTTATGGGAATAAAAACAATTCGTATTATAAAAAATGTTGTTAAATAAAATTAAATACATTTTGTCCTAATTTGGCTTAGTTCTCAAAAATATTTCCCACAAAACAGAAAATTGTGTTAAATGGAAGTTTGTTGTATGGAAGTTTCACTGTATTATGAACGTATTAAATTTTTTCTTAAAATGCTATTAAAATCTCTTAAATCAAAACCCTTAATAGGTAGTAAGTGAGTAGGTTACTATACTACTGTCGTCATTTTATCGATTTTTGAATTTTGAAATCGTTGCTAATGTTCGGACATTATTGCGTGGGGTTTGTTCATACCGGCAGTAAAAATACTCGAATTGTCACTTGATATCATTATAAAATAATATCTATATTACAGTAACTTATTATTATTTATGGACAAAGTATATAATACATTTAGCAGGCATATTGTATGCTGCAGGTAGGAACATTCGACGGCCTGCTAATGACGGGCTTACTGTATGGGTTTAAGCAAAAACTATAATATTAACATTGTCCCGGACGTAATACCGTAGGCCTCGCCGAAACTATAGCGCCAACAGTCGTTAATAAATTGATATTGAACATTTTCGAAGTTATACGTAGGTACATTACCTATACATAATATATATGACGTAATGTTAAAAATTGTACATAATTTAGTCTCAAACCACCCCTGCAACATAATTTTATGCGCCATGTTGCAGTTAAGATATATTAGGCAATAATAAGCATTAATAATTATTTAACTATATAAACTAGTATTATTTGTTTGTACAAAATAAACTTGTGCAAAACATTTAATTTTTAATATACATAAAATCCAACAAAAACTGAAATTAATAAGAAAAAGAAAGTCTACATTGGTATTATAATACCATTGTTATTTAGCCCCCCCCCATTCCCCATAGTTGCGCCTCTGTACATGGGTCCTATATATTTGGTCGCATACCCACCAATATGTACCAAGTTGCGGTTGTGCTTAGGGTAATAGTCCTTAAAAATCCAGAAACTATACTCGTACGAAATTTGATTCTGATAATAAGTTAAATTTTTCAAAAAAATGATCCACTGAATAATTTACAGTTGAAAAGGGAGGGGGGGGTCTCATTTCAAAAACAGCAGTTTGTATCTCCTCAAGACACTCCTCAAGTAGTACAAAAAATGTCAAGGGTTTGAAAATATGATATTAAAGTTAATTTAATATAATTATAAATTCCAAAAATCAGATTTTTAATAACTTTATTATTGAAGAAAAAAAAGGGGATGAGCATGTTTGGCGAATCACCCTGTATAGCGTACAGTTGCAGCGTATAGGCACTTTTAATAATAGGTAAAGTTTTTTCGATAAATATTACATTTTTGTTGATATAAACATTTGACGATGTTTGTCTCTTACCCCTCACATAATTGGAAAACCGTGTACGTATATGTGTGCCACTGAAAACGTTTATGTTAAAAGTCAATCCGATCGTTTATAACTTTACTATACGACCATATTATATATACTATAACCAGGAATAACAATTTACGAGTAATGACAACATCATTAATAATAATAATGTCTTCTCTATATAAACATACACTCACATATAGGTACTATATATACATATATTTTTATCATAATATAACCTAACTATATTATAATATGCGATATTAAATGTGACCGTGTTGGCATTTTGTACACATTTCAAAACGACTATTATACTATTATTCCATCGACGTCACACACTAATATAGGTACCTACTCCGCTCGTACATGGGACTGCTAAAAGTCACGAGTTTTCTTTTCAGGCCGATTCGTTTGCGATGTGTGCTGGTTGTAGTGCGACCCATTTACGCGGATGAATGTGTTCTTTTGAAATGACATTTCCGCGGATAGCTGAAAAATGTAAAGCAATAAAATTGTTTAACGTTTAAATATTCAAAAAACTATTAATATTACAACATCGCATGCGTCGTATCATATACGCAGTAACCAAACAAAAGTTTAAAAAGCAAATGACATGTATGTAAGCGCATATTATACGAGAGTAAACATTGAATATTATGTAGAGAGAGGCACAGCCGACTTAAAAGGACGAAATAAAAAATATTTTTTTCGCACGGCGCTGATTCGCGAATAGGAGTTTTAAAATATATAATAAGTGCATTTTTTTCGCTCACTGTTTTCGCTTTATTTACATCAATATATAATACACGCTCGTTTGAACATATTTAGGTATGTACGACTATACCATTGCGATTGCACACATTCAGAAACCATGTTTGATAACATTGTAATATGCAAATGCTTTTAAACATAACACATATAGGTAGTGTATTGTATGATAATATGATAATACCTACATATTATTATATACAATACATTTTTTTCAGACAAAACTCATATAGCTTTTATATTATTACTGTCTAGGAGCGTATAGGTATATTAAAATGTTTATCTAAATTAAATAATTGTTTGACAACTCTTGCAACGCCTAAAACAATAACAACATCAACAAGTAATTACAACGACAACAACAAATGTAGAACGTTATTAAGCATTTCAATTCTTCCTTTGAGCTGGGAATTTTGTTTGAAATCCTTTTACCAAATCATTTAAATCACGTCCAACGTAGGTATTTCAAACGTGAAAAAAAAAAAGTTTTTGAATAATTATCCCAGATAGCATTTTCTAACAATAATATTATAATAGTATTACAATAACGTTATACTAATATTATTCGTGATGATAATGTTATAATAATATTATTAAACAAAAAATTGGTGCCAGGGATATGTGTTACGGATAAAATGTAGCTTCGATACGATATACGTTATGAAGTCTTCTGTGTGTAACGACTTAATATTAATCTGTATCAAGACTATACCTGCTTTATATAAAATCATTATATATTGTTGTTATTGCTGATGATCCAAACTTTTACCCGCAACTACTGTAATTTCACGTAATTATCACTGTACACTCATTGTTTTAGTTTCTAGAACAAATGAAATTCGCATTTGTTCGAAAACTTTTACTGGACGTTTTCAAACAGAATTTAAATGTGTGATATTGTATTATATTCTGCAGTATAGAAACAATAGGTCACGGTCGCTTATTATTCACGTTGAAAACTGTAAAACGTAATTACCTGAAATTATCAGCTTATCGAATTAAACATCAAACATCTCGTCCTAATTTGAATACGCGACGGTAACTACCTACGATTATGTACTGTCGTGTTTCAGTGTTTGTATAGTTTAGTAATTAGTAAGTATTCGTTTGCACTACAGTCGAACATTTTACGAGTTAAATCGTTTTGATGGTTATTTAAACGCGGATTTTATGGTTAAAATGGTTAATAGTTGTCGTAAAAATAGCATAGGTAGGTACAAGGTCGTGAACGCATTTAAACAATTTAAAAAAAAAAAGCCAATTGGTGTATTATATATTGTATTACCAGCTATATATATTGTTTCTAACAAAAAATATTCATACTATTCTTTTATCTTCGTTGAATTGTTCCGAATAAAATGTATAAAGGTATTTCCTTCAGCGACCGGATGTTCGGTCAACATACCTATATGTTCTATTACTATCTACTTTATTTTCATTAAATCTTGACATTGGTTTAAAACAGAGCACTATAATATATAAAGTCAGGTTGGTTTTCTTCGAAATGATACACTTAGTGCATTCAGTTCTTTATTCCTCCGTCTTTTTTTTTTTTTGTTTAGGTTTTTACAAAAAACGTACCGAAATGTTAACTGATATACTTTTGAGCTTTAAACTGTACTGTCTATAAAACACGATATTGATCAGTTCTAAGTATTATCAAAACCTCGACTTGAACTGTATAGACGGGATTCTGAGTGATATAAATAATAAGTGCATGTCTAGATAATCAGATAAACTACGTGTGTAATTTTATTTAAAAATGAAAAAGAAAATTGTAATTAAATTATGTGTTCCATTTATAGTAATTATTAATGTAGGTATCTACTTTAAACGTACGTGCGATTCTTGACATACGTAGTAAAAAAAAATTACCAATTTATAATTAATACTATATAATATATTATAGTATCTATTGACTATTATACACAATACACATGGGTAATACATTATTTTGTTGAATAATAATCTATTATTTAATGCAATTCTATCAGTACAATTGGCTGGAAACAAAAATATATTAATAAACTATACAATCATCGTCTGGTGGCATATTCATAAGCCGTTTTCTACTTTAAAATAAACAGTAATTACTTATCATCATACTTGCAGGGTTGTTCGCAGCTAACAAAACGATAAATGCTGTAGGGAAAAAAAAAGTTGTACCTACTTATTATTATTATATTTATAAAAGCTTCTGCTATATTATAATGTAAAATACAAATATGGGTATTAAATATTAATATAATAAAAACATATTTTACTTAAGACAGTTCACGTTCACGCCGCCAAAGGGCTAATGGTGTCATATGGTAAATACCTATGGTAGCAGTGTTCAAGTTGCGTTGTATGGTATTTACCCGTTAAAAATAAATAAGAAGGTACTAATTAGTACTTCAATATTATAATAATAAGTGGTACTCGCCGGGGGTTGTTTTAAATATATTGTATATTATACAATTTTTGGTGCAACCCGCAACCCCAATATATTAGGAGTGATATGGGTGACTTGTTGATCACAATATTTTCAAGGCGACGTGTATTTATCAATTTTAATTTTCAATCGAGTATAACCATTAACCTGCAGTGATAATCACGGTGAAATCCATTCAGTTATCATTGACTTGTATTTATATATTATAATGATACCTGCCAGACGCGTTTTTGAGTATATATACAATTATTGGTGTATGTGGTATGTCCGGTGCGGGACAAATAGTTCCATAATTGTTATTACATTTTTTTAAACATTAAATCTATCGCAAAAAATTCACTTATCAGTGTAAAGTAGAGCATTTCACATATACACTTTAATAAATATACATTTGTTTAATACTATAGTAATGAATTAAAAATACACTTCATCAATATTAAAAGTAAGAATAAACGAAATAAATCTTAACCGCTAGTATTTAAAATTAATTGAATCATCAATTTTAAATTTTAGATGTAACCATTATAAAATGTAATCGTAGAGTTTATTTTCTTGTGTATATTTTACTTGACTAGGTACTTGAGTGGTTCGAAACGTTAATTTCTCTCCTCAGTCACCGCCCGACTATTTACTTTGTGAAAACAGTTTAATTTCATAAAAACATTTTGTCCGGAATAACTCGTTTGTGGCCTTTGTTGTTTCACGTGTTTTCATTAAAAAAAAGGTTTCACTACAGAGTGCAGCGTAAAGTAGGAAGTACCGGGAGGTTAATTAAAAAAAGTTCTAATGATTTATTGAAACAGTATTTAAGTATTCAGTACAATAGTAATCCAATCATATTGTTATGATAAGTCATAATTGCGTAAAAACTCAGAGATTTTGAAATTTCCCGGGTAATCGGTTGTAATAAATTGCTCATTAACGGGTCTGATCTTGACGGTATTTCTTTGCATGATGATAACATAACTAGATGTCTAGATATGCGGCCTCGGTCTGGACAGCTATACAGCTGTGAATACCGCCAAGAACAGGGGTCAATCTGGTCAGGCATCAGAAGACGGTGGTCCTCCCACTGATGTGTTGGCCATCGAAACGCTTCTTATGCGTAAGTGATGCGCACAAGTTGTGCCTGCTGATGGCACCTGTAATTCACGAGCATTAAACGCAAGGCCAAGGTCCAGGAGTGGCATATGTAATAATTTTTAACTAGGGAATAATAATACATTTAAATAAATTTTTGTGTGGTAATAACCAAAAGACACAAATAAGGGGGTTTACGGGACAACGGGCGTGGGATATAACCTCTATAATCCCCCCAGGGGCGTGCTTACAGGGAGGGGGGACGAGGGTGTCATATCCCCTCCCATGAACTTTTTTTTATATGCGTAATTTATGGTTCTTCGATAATTTTAGTTTACTCAAAAAAAAATGTAGTGTTTGTATCTGTTCATCCCCCTCCCTGAGACAGCTCACTGGCCACTCACCTCATATTAAAATTAATGATAACAATAATAGCAGTAGTCATTACAGATATACTTTTTAAGAAGTAGTATCGCTGCACTGTTTCAAACGGCAAACTCGTTTGTCGCTTGGCGAATTTTTTCGTCTGAAAACCGTCACACAACAGTGATTTACAACAATATAATTATATAGCGCCACCAGCGATTAAGGGTATTATAATTTTATCGCGTATGACAATCGGAAGCAACACGAGTTTAAACGGTTATCGGCCGACAGCCGTTCTCGGTGCAACATTATATATATATTCAAAAACCATATTTAATGTGTACGAAGAAACTACTAAAACAAAACGACGAACGAAAATTCGAAAAGTGGTTTTTCTCTTCAAAACAGACAACAGTAACCTAACCTATCTACCAGCCACCTACACGCCAAACGTGCGAGAAATACATTAATTTTCGCGATTAAATAAGTCTCTTCTTGTCTGGCAAGGTATTATACTTACCTATATATTATAATATCATTCAAGTGTGACACATATCTTTGAAATGGATCTCGCGAGTATAGTGTTTTAACTACGTCATTACAAACGCCATACACTGCGTACAGGACAAGCGCACATTAAAATCTATATAATATATATATTTTTAATGCTCACCCCCTATTTTCCTTTTAGTAGTACATTTGTTTAAATTCTGATTTTAAGATTTTTTAAGTTTACCGAACTCTATACTTTCAAATTCCTGATATTTTTTGTACTGCATAAGGAATGACCTGTGGTGATACAATATAACTTCTACTTTTCAAATGAGAACCATGGAAAACCCTCCTTCAAATGATTTAGAGGATTATTGAAAATTTTAATGTATCTAAATCAAAATTCTAATGAGTGGTTTCTGGATTGTTAAATGTTTATGCCATAGATAAGAATGTTAATCGTTAACAAAAATATAAGCTTTATGTAATATTAGATTATTTTGATTTAATATTTATTATACTTGGATCGTTTTTACAAATTATTTATATTAATTGATTAATAGTGGTTACTAACATTTAGAAATCATCAAGCGTCTATATCAATTAACCCTTGCCATAGAGCATGGGTATATTATCCTCAGTATACACAGTTATATTATTAGAACTCTAAAATACTCGTTCGAATTTTGATTTAGATACATCAAAATTCTCAACAAAAAATATCTAATGAATAATTTAAAATGAAAAGGGGGAACAAAAGTTTGTATTGTCACAGGATCATCTTTAAGTGGTACGTAAAGTCTCAAGTATTGGAAAATAATGCGATCTTCGAGTGTGTTTAAAAATTCCAAAAAGTCAGAATTTGAATATATTATATCATTTAAACATAGATATAGGGCGAGCATGTTTAAAAAGTCACTCTATATATGGGTATATATAGGTTCGAGCTCTGAGAAAGTTATTTGGGACTTCATTTGTTGTTGTTTTTTACTTGAATAAAAATATTATGTTTAATATCATTACATTCCAAAGCGAGCACGGAATGCGCGGTACAATTTATGAGGGTATAATGGACTTTATCAAATACTGCAGCGAAATCAAATAATATATATACATGTATAGGTACGTTTGCACCGGAGAAATTTTAAAACACAATTCATCCGTTCGGATAATATTTATTACCAGCTCTGGATATCGTGCGGTTTCATAAATCGCAAACCGGCAGTACCTATATTGCAGGAGTCGTTTGTAAATTGTAATTATACACATACTTAATAATAATAATATAATATAGGCCCGAGTTCCCGATGACAATATTATAATATATGTATTCGACAACGAGAGTGACTTTCCAAAGGGTGAAAAGTAAAATCTGAATCTTCAATATTATTAAATATTTCACAATAGATTTAACGAATGAGAAATCGGTGAACTGCCATGAGAAAATCATCACTTACTGATCGGATCGCGTGACGACATAGCGAAACCCGAACATTTTTATATTATTAGGTATTATATTTATTTTTAGACGTATATTAAAAATTTTAAAGATAATAAATTATTGAAAATAAATTTAAAGTCGGTAAAAAAAAAATCGCATTTTCTAGTACGGACTATTAGCATAAAATACACATTTGAGCATAATATTTATTGCTAGCTATATATTGTAATTTAGTGTATCGTATTGGTAAATAGGTATACTATTCCAATATACGTCACTGTAATAATATTATCTTGGAAATGTTTATCGTGAAATTGCTTTTAAAGTCTTTGTTATGTAAAATGAAAACGCTTGAAAAGAATAAAATATTTAAATATGCGCCATTATACTGTGGGCATGAGTTGGGAAAAAAATCCTCCGGATGGCGAGAAATAATAAATGACAATACAATATATTATAATGTTCGCGTATATGTATCGATACAGAAAAATAACATATTAATTTTATCAATTGGTTACGAAAAAAATAGGAGAATCGTTTTAAGCCAATAAAAATATTTATTTGAAATCAAGAACGAAAAAATATTTAAAAATTGAATCACTGCTCGAGTTGTTGAGACAAAAATAAATAAAATCGATAGGTACACCAAGTGTGGCATTAACGTGTCAAAAAGTTAATGTTAAGTTAAAATATTAATTTTTTTAAACTTTTTAACTTAACTAGTGAATTGTTTTAACTTATTAACTAATTCAGTTAACATTTTTACTGTTGTAACTTGACTTTTTATGGTTAATTTTCATTATCGTGAAGTTCATTTTCTTTTCGTACAATGTGGAACCAACAGATAATATCTACTGATTCGTTGACTATTTTTCCATTTTGGTTGAATTTCTAATAATATATCATGTTAATCTGATGTTTGCACAGTGTTTAAACGTCTTGGTAAATGTTTGTGTAAATCAAATTAATATAGAGCACTTTATGACTTAAAAATTCACTTTTTTTAACCGAGTGAAGTTTATTTTATTTTCCATCTTAACTTTACACATGCAGAGTTTAATTTTTTCTTTTTTGACTTTTATCTGAAGGAAATTTAATTGAATTGACTTAACTTGTCACAGTTAATTATTTGTATTAAGTTTCCCAAACTTGTAGATACATTATTGTACCATGAGAGGCTATGGCATATTAATATTATTTATATCGATGTGAATATTCTACTGGTTTTTTTAATCTAGACAAATAATGAATATTTAAACTAGTTTTTAAAAAACGAGTGAATAATAATTTTTAGTAAGTAATTTATGCAACCTTAATGGTTCAGTAGTATAATATTATATAGCGTGTATAATACTCGTGTATGTACCGATACAGACATATATAACATAATAGTTTTATAAATATTGTTTTGATAATGAACAACATAGACAAATCGTTTTGAGGTAAGTAGCAATAATATTTATTTGTAATCAATAACGAAACAATATTATAAAATTAAATTACCGCACGAGTTTCATAAGATTAAAAAATAATAAAAATAGATACATTATTGTACTTGAGAGGCATTAACATATAAATATTATTTAAATCATGTCGAATATTATAATATTTTTTTCACCTAGAAAAATAGAAAATATTTATACTAGTTTTTAAAAAACGAATGAATAATATTTTTAGACTAAAAATTGATGCAACCTTTACGGGTCTGTAGTAAAATTGTCCGGCAATATATTATTATTATTATATAGTGTGCGTTTACCGATCCAGAAATATAACCTATTCATTTTATAAATTGGTTTGTTAATGAAAATAATAAGCGAATCGTTTTAAATCAACAATGATATTGAAATTAAGAGCGAAAATAGACGCAAATAGCCCAAAAGTAGGTACTGTATTTTGAATTGGTAGGACTTAGCAGAAATTTGGGTGAAACTGAGTTCCCCACAACCCCCATTATTCGTGTCAATGAATAAAACAAAATTATAAAATTGAAAAACTGCACGAGTTCATAAGTTAAGAAAATTAAATCATTACATTATATTCTAAAAAGAATTTGTGATAGTAACACATTAAAATTCAATTATCCCCTCAAAGCTTGTGATGGGATAATTGAGTTATTACATAATTTACATACCTTTTAACTTATTTTTTTCCTGGAAAACCACTACATGGAGGCCGTACTGCTGTCGCATTGCTTAGCCCCCATATAGCATCATTTATTTAATGACAAATTTTTACCCGTGTGTTTCGGCTCATACGCAGATATTACCCTCCTTAGCTACCACTAGTATGTAACCCCATGATATCTTACAGATCTTTACATTGACGAAGTCACATGAGGATAGCCAGGACAGGCCCCGGAATATCCACTCACATATAGATAATAATACGATTGTCCTTCATAGTTCGATGTCTTCTCGAGCCGGTCGGAGACCGCCACTCTAGCCTTCTCGTGCTTGAGTGATCAGTCTACAGCTGCTTCTGCGGCTTCTCTTCCCCACCAGTTTGAAAGTCAGGATACCTCCACCATTTTGTAGAAGATCCTAAACGACTCTTCAGCTTCATTTAGGACTGACGCCTTCTCCTGCTGGTCTGCCGGGAGGTCCTCACCGGTCAGAATATTCCGTGTGTAAGTTTAATACACTGAAATCGTATTTTTTATAATACTTCGCACTCGTTCTGCCGTAGAACATAATAATATTATTCAGTGAGACCTCCCTTAACGGACTCCTCCCAGTAGCGGACGTTTTCTTAGGAGCCAAATACAAAGTTTCTATAATCTAAGTCCTCTGAATAACGGACAACATTTTAGCGACCCATAGAGTCTGAAATTTAGAGGTTTCACTGTTGTATGTTATTACACATCAACACATTCTGTGGTTCTGGCGGTTCTGCTGCCGCAAGTAAATATTACATATATACAGCGAATCAGCGAAACCTCTAATGATCGGACACTGTCGGTGGCTGAAATTTTGGCCATTTTTCGGTGGTGTGCGGCTGTTCAGAGGGTTCAGATTGTTGAAAGTTTGAGTTGATTCTCACACTAAAATATCTGCTATTGAGAGGTGTCTGTTTAGGAGGTTTCACTGTATGATAATTATTATTATAAAAAGCCGTTATTACTTATTACCATTACAGTACTATATAGGTCGCATACCGCGGTTGATGGGAAATCAAATGTTACACGCGACAGTGCGTTTTTCGTAATAATATATTTTATACGAACACAAACGTACAACAACGAAGCCCGTCGTCCGCCGTTATTTCCGGAACACAATAGGTTTTTAACTTTTCGAAATTTGTTTTTTAATTATATGCTAATTACCACCGAACGCGGGCGACGGCGACGAACCCATTGTGTGAATCCGCACACAAGTTTTTATAATTGGTTCGGGTGAAATCTAAAACCCTATACATAGCAGGTATACCGATTGAAACCTGCGCAGTTCCGACGATAATAAATTTTAATCGCGACGATTATCATCGTAACGTTGTCGACATAGCTTGCAGTCGCATACTCGCATATAATATTATTCTCTCTTGTCCCAAGCACATAACAAAATATTATATTATTAGTACCTCCTCCTCCTCTTCCTCCGGCTCCTATATCCTCCGTTGCACAATATTAAAAAAAAAAAAATAACAGAACCACTGCACCGACTGCAGTATTGCACCCACAGACATGGACTAAACTACTGTCTAGGGGGCCTTCTACTAATCAGATGACATAATATGCTGACTTGATGGAGTTTAAAATTAAAATCAAAAACATATTTGTGATAAGAATTTTTTTAATTTAATCACTTTTTCATGTGGGAGGCTACATGGGTAAACACGTTATTAATTCAGACCCTCGCAGCTGCCAAACACGAATATTATATAAAAGTTGAAACATGCAAATAATTGAGGGGTGGAAATCCAAACGTATACCTACTATTGCCGAAATTGACAAAATCTAGATAGACATCGATTCTTATGGAAATGACGTCGATAAATCGATTGGTGTCTTCGGAATAGATAAAAAGTACTATTTATCGGTCAAACACGCTATTCAAAATGATTAGTTATCCATAACGAACCTTTTTCGTACATAAAAATTATATTGAGATTTTTAAAAAGGTACTTTTTACAGTTTTACGCCAAACCGTACTATTATATTGCTCATGTTAATAAAATAGGCATCATAATCATTAACTATACCAAAAAGTACATTTTTTTTTATGTTGTGCCAAAATGTACTATTACCCGTGTTGTAGGTATAGAGAAGTAAAATAGTTAATCCAAAACGTACTAAAATTACATTTTTAAAATTGTAATTAAGTTTGTAAATTAAAAATATAACCCTAGAATATTGAACACATTTGAATCGCTTTAAATGAAAATAATCAATTTTTAAATAATGTAAAAAAACGCGTTATCTTCAAAACGATTTGTCTATTTATAAAATATGGTTTTTTTTTGTTGACAATGTTATTAGGTAGTTACAGAAAATCGATTCTTCTGAAAAATCAGTGTTTTGCCCATAGTGGGAGACCTACCCCTCAAATTATAGTACGTAATCAGTATGAATTCGTACGACAATTTTCGGAATTCGCTCGCAACTCGTTCAATGACAAAAATCCGTTTTTATGTGGGGCTGGACATTCGCGGCAGAGTTGCAGTCGCTTATTATCCTTTTCCGGAATTTATCTTTTCCGTATGGAATATTATACGTACCAACTGCTTTTTCAGGAGCCCTCCTCCTCGTATCTTCGTAGCTATCAAATAACGGAGCCTGCACTGCGGTGACTATACATCACCGACGGAACAGATAGGCAGGTCGCAATAATAAATGTACGTCGTTATACGAATATATATATATAAATTATTATGTGTCATCGCAAGGTGGTTACATATTATTATAATTATTTTGTTCTCTCTTAGACACGTACGTCGTTATCTTCATGATAATAATATCGTCGTTGTAGACACGATACGGTTCCTCGAATTTCACACTGTTTTATAGTAATACATAACCGTCGTCGGGTCGCAGATGGCAAAGAAAAACTTTAGCGCGCGATCGACTTTCGAACAAACAATAATACGACCCGAACTATTATACACATATTCTACTCGAAGCGACCGCACAATACGTAAATTACAATGTGTGTATTATACTTTACCTATATACGGACGACGCCTTACCGTTTGAGCGTCTGCTGCACACACGCCTTTCCGTTTATACTGTATAATATTATTATTATTATCATGGCAGCAGCAGCGTTTTCAATTAAATTCAGACGTTCGAGTTTTGAAACCAATTCTCTCCATCTCTCTTTCTCTTTCTCTTTCTCTTTTTCTGTAACTGTCTCTGTCTCTCTCCCTCTGTCGGTCTATGTCTCTCACTTACTCTGACTCTCTGAATACGAATATGTTAATAATACAAGTAATTATATACTGTACATCATCACGTAATTTATTTCACTTATAAAACGGTTAGCACAATATTATTGTCTGATGAATATAATATATTATTGTATTATTGTATTATTCACACATAATATTAATACATTATAATTATATAAATATACACGTATAAATTATACCTACACTTGCATCGTCTTCCGACGAACTCCGTAAATGAGAGAAATGTGACATCGGCTTATTATTATAAATTGACAAAAGGATTGACCGCTCACTTCGACTCGGCGGCACACTACTCAGTGTTTATATCACAAAAAAAAATACATTTTAAAAAGGTTTTAAGTGCCCTCCAATACTGGATCCTCCCTTGGGGGTGTATGGGTACAGTCGCGATCCGGGTTTATGTTGTTCGTTTTACGGGACATATTAGAATGTCCACACGCGGTGGTAAAATTAGAATATAACATAATAATAATATATACATACAAATAATAATAATAATAATAATAATAATGATAGTAATAATGACCTTAAACGTGTACGAATATTTACATCTTACGTCGTAAGAAGCGATCGATCACAATCCTACATAATATTATTATAGGTTGCCTTCCTACTACGGTCCCACACAGGGGTATTTTTTATAGTGCCCGACACGTCCGTCGACGAACATGCGGTGGCGTCTACATTCCATGGTCTAGTTGGACTTTGGCGAATTGTAAACGCCCATGAACAGCACCGATCCGGTGACCTTGTCGAACATGAAGTAGATGAACGGATGGTTGCACCGGAACTTGAAGGGCTCGACCGGCCTGGACGACCGGGACATCAGGAACGACGTGGCCGCAGCGGCAATCGTGCCCTCTTCGTCCACGGAGATTTTTGCCTTGTGCACAGCGTCGTCGATGGTCACGTCGTTTGCGTTACCGGTCAGCGCCGACAGGTCGACTTTGCCTTTGAACACATTTCCGATTCCCATTTGCTCCAGTAGCTGGAAAAAATGCCCAAAGGTTAAGTAATCACGATAAATATCCCTAATACTATATCGCTGGCCGAGAACAAAATCTAGTGCTTTACTTTATTGATAGAAACAATTTTTTGGCACGGCAATTTTATTTTAAGGTTTTTAGTCATACAATTAATAAAAGTTAATTTTCTCAAAAACTCTATATTGACGCCTTCCTACCAAATATGTTTATTATGAAATGTATAAAACAATTTCATTCGATCCTATATATGTTTAAGATTAATATTCTACGTGTTAATATCAACAAATTTAAGTTAACACGCAAATGGTTTGCAAAAATAAATACTTTTATTAAAATTAAAACTAAAAACGTTTCTAAGATTTGTTTTGGACAAAAATAGTTCTATCGACACTATTATTGTTTTATCCTATTGGCGTGTAATAAAACGTATTATCTAATTAAAACTATTTTTTTCCATCGTGATTAAAGCGTATTTTTTCGATTGGTTGCGAAATATTATTATCATTAACATTTATCATAATAAACGATTTATCGACGTACTATAATGTCATGGACACGATAGACTGTAGATAACATAACTGTAATGATTGTAATGTGAATATATTGTTTCAGCTGAAGTATTTTTTCATTCCAACAACCAATAATAAAATATTAGTTAGAAATGTTTTTTTAAACGTTTCCGAACAGGTTAGGCTAGGTAGAAACTATAAGGGTCAACAATTATTCAATAAATTTGTAGTTAGGTGAGTGGCACGACAGCTATATAATCGGAAAAATTAAATCAAACCATTTCAACGATAAAATACACATATCAGATTTTGATCAATTTATTTTTTATTGAAACGAGAAAAACTTTATCCAAGTTGTAATGAACTCCTATTTTAGAATTATCTTTAAATAACACCATACAAATTAATTTTAAAAATACACAAACATTTGATACATGTGGACTACATTAATCATGTACTACATACATCAAATGATCTACAAAAAAATTATAGAAATCTAATTATTTCCGAAGCAAAAGAGTTTTTCTTGTGACCCAATTTTTTTGTACTTACTAAAAATGCGTCGGAAACCCTAACACACAGATAAACTTATTTGAAATAAAAAAGATTATTAATTCTAGAAACTCTTTTAATTATTCGACTAACCATACTTAATAAGTTATTAGTTTGAAAAACAAACACAACATCAATTTGTCATAATTATATATATTTTATAAACTTCACTTACCGACACGAGGTTGTCCATGCTCTGTTCGACGTTAAACTTGGGTAGAGACACCTCGACGGGACGCGACGTCCATTCACCTGACGACACAATGTTTTGCAAAATGTTGGTATTGAGCCTCTTACTAAGCTGACTAATTCCACGTTGTTTGTTGAAAGGTGGCAGGATCACGAACAGACTGATGTCACCGCCTTTGTACGGGAGTTCCAGGACGTGCGCACCCAACTCGTCGGAGCTCACTACACAAACAGGGTTATAGGTATTATTATTACCTATGTTTGAAATATCGTTGTGCAATGGTGGATTTGAGAGTGTTGGTGGTTTTTACAAATATAAAAATATATATTGGTAAATATTAACGATAACATATTGAAATATATAGATGGGTCAATCACCACCATTATTGGGAGACATGATTTTTCCTATGTATTCACAGTTGTTAAAGTAAATTACTGAAATGATAACAGGTAAAATAATTTCAACGACAGTATTTTAGCCGAATATTGCAGCAGACAATTTGACAGGCTAAATGATATCTTAGGCGACAGTATTTGATCCAAATTTTTTTTGGCCGAACCGTATTTTAACTGTCGGCTGAAATATTTGTCTGCTAAATTACTACTGGCTAAAATACAGTCAGATGAATTATAGTTTTACTAATATGCATTTCCAGTTAAAACAATTTCAGCTGAACTGGGCATCGGTCACGCAACTTTTATGCGTTTGCGATCAAATAATAATAAATGGTATTTGCACTTTGCAGATATATATGTAGGCACATAGGTACATTATAGTATGTTGAAATAATAACTAATAAATATTTAAAATTCAGTTTGAATGGGTGGATGAGTGGGTGCTTATGTACCTTGCACGATTAAATAATATAAACATTTAAAACCGCCTCTTCTGTTAAGTACATTATGTTCACCTATATATGCATTTCGTGACAAAGTAAAATATCAAATATAGCTGCAGGTACGAGTCATAGGTATACCATCTACCAACACTATGTATAATATGAAAACATACGTCACGTTCAAGATAATTTTTTGAATGATGTAGTATATGCTTACGTAGGTTGAAAACGCCGGATTGCCACATCATCGGAACATACGCGTTTTCGGTAGGTGAAGTGTAAAACACCTCATCTTTCGTGCTCTCAGAGGAAAATCTAGAGCTCCAAAAGCCCTTGAAATACGCGGCGTTAGCCTGTGGAAAAACACATGAAACGTTAATACGTATTGGTACATGTATATAAGCGTGACGTCGAAGTTGTTTTCAATTGGATTCGTGCAATCCGATATCATAAAATACAATAATAATTTATACAGTAAACTCTCGTTTAGTCGAAACTCAATAGGGAAACAAAACAAATATTGAGTTTTATCGTAATGGTATTTATGTAGGTATTTCGATAGCGTCGAGGTTTTGACAAATTTGAGATCTCGACGTTTGACATAACAAGAATCTACTGTGTATTATGATGCGATTATATGCTCACCAGCACAAGTCTCGTCTCGTACGTGATTTTTCCCTCGGGCAACAGGTCCTTGATTTGCTGGTTGGTCTGGTTGGTCACCCAGTTGTTGATGTACATGCGAGCCAGTTCGGGATCAACGACGAAATCCATTTTGTGCACCTCGTCCTTGAACACGTCGGCAATGCACTTTTGTATCGGAAGTCTTTGGGAAACGAACAGGCGATCCACCGAGCTGAACTCGTAATCTCCGCTTGTGTTCAACGCCCTCATCGAGTGGAACAGTTTCTCCATGCGGTACGCTTGCATCACGCTCAGTTTGCCCTGTAACAATGGTGAATTAGGTCAGTCGATGATAAAATCAGTCAGTTGCAATCTTCCGCAGTTTAAGTGTATTATATATTATTATATTTTACGCAATTTCACGAGGTTTTGTAAACGATTTTAAAGAGTTAGTAGAATTCCCAGTACTTGGCGGGGTGTGTCAGAACAAAGTCTGTGTGTATCGTGAAAATTCCCAAGTCATTGCAAAATACTAAAAACTTACTAAAAGTTCTACACTGAAACAAAATTAATCTGATTTAAAAGTTGAAAACTAGTAAGAGCAAAACGGAAAATCAAAGAAGCATACTTTTTCAATGAATAGTATACGAGTTACCGTATACCGTTACTCTACATTTCAAAGGTTAGTTTTTACTTTTGAGTTTATTTACGCACTTAACTACAAAATATATCCTACATTTCTAGACCTATCGTATATACTTACATAGTAAATAATGCGATTACAGCGGTTGCAATGTACATATTTGACATAGAGTTACGGAAAAAAACGTTGAAACTTTTACTGTATTAATAATTATTCATCTGGAATTATAATATTATAGTATATAGCCATATAGGTCATATACATATTCTAAATACGGATCAAAATGTTTTTATGTACATGAATATTTTTTTAATAAGAAAAAATT
Source organism: Macrosiphum rosae (assembly GCA_016617965.1). Lineage (NCBI taxonomy): Eukaryota > Metazoa > Arthropoda > Insecta > Hemiptera > Aphididae > Macrosiphum > Macrosiphum rosae. The sequence goes on from WHPZ01586125.1 coordinate 35,707, forward strand.
ATTCATCTATTATCTAATATCTTAGAAGAAAAATATTTTAAATGTTGAAAAAAAGCTTATTATACCCGTTTATTGTGATGATTTACCTTCATCTTATGTTCTCAAGTAATTTATTTCTATTCAATACAACATATTTTTTTTTACTTTAAATGGTTACTACCTATATAATAATTTATAATTTATACATTGTAATTAGTTATTAAGGGGTTATAAATATACGTATATATATTGAAACCATATGAATTTTCAAACTCTTATTGTATATAAATATGATACCCTTAACTGTACTTTTTTAAACTTATTATGTATGGATGCTGTGATATTTTGAATCATACAGGTTAGTCAAGCGTACGTAAAATACGATATATATTATATATTTATAACACGTTCAAGAAACTCTCCCAATTCCACAGGGAAGACTATTTAAATAATAAAGTAATAAAGAGTTCTAATACAAAGTTTACGTGAAAGTCAATCTAAAAATATGTACTAATGATATAAATATATAATATTAATAAAAATCAAATAAAAAACGCATTCAATAAAATAGTTATTGAACTTGATGAGAATTTAATACAATATTATAAAAAGTCAATGTGTTTAAATATAACATTTTATCCATATTATGTTACTATTTAATAGTAAATCGTTAGTATATTTACTAACTATATTATTATAGACACTAGTACTTAATATTTTTAAACAAATTAATATTCAATGATCTTATTTAACAATAGCATTGAGTTAACCAGGTTAGGTTATAAATTATAACCTAATATGATTGATGAATTTAAAATAATGGTCCCATGACTGTCGTTTAGATTTATAAATACCTATTAGCTTTATGGTAAAAATTAAAATGTATTTAATATCTGTATTTCATAATAATATGTATGATCATTGGTGTTTTCTATCGCCCTCCCTATTTACTTTGGGTATGATAGCCTATCATAGTACTATATGTATTGCACCTAATAATAATACTATTGGAAACGCAAATTCGACTTTAAATCTGAATAACTACTGTAGTAGTCCAATTAATCAAATATATAGTTTTAAACATAGGTATATACAACGACTGTCGCGAATGGCCCGGTCCCATGAAAATGTCTAGTTCCGCCTATGGTACCTATACGTCTTAACAAACGAGGGGAAACTTTCGATTATTGCTGCGATCGCGATGCTTACCTGTTCCGGCGGTAGATTGAGGAAACGCTTTAACGTCTCTTCCGTTTCGTTGTTGCTCAAGAAGTATGTGATGAGCAGTGCAGTGTATATGCTGTGCGGCGAGAATATCAAGTTCTGCTTGGGCGAAGCGGTGACGGCTGTCTGTAAGAGTTTGATGCTGAACTCCTGCTGTCGTTCGAACAGGTAAAACTTGCCGGAGAGGAAGTCGTTCAGCGACAGCCCCGGCCCGGGTGGCACACATTTCTGCGCCACGTTCGGCAGCGTCGCTGACCGGGCGACGGTGGCCAACACCGTCAAGCCGACGACACATTTGCACAGCCAATGCATTTCCACGGCGATCGTCGCTTTTTATTGGTTCCTGGAACAGAACGTAGTTTATCGTGTGAATGTCGTTCGATAAAACTGAGGTGTGGTACACGAAAAAAAAAATGCGTTAAACGTGAAGAAACAAAATAAAAATGAGTTGTATAAAGAAACAAAATGGGGTTTTTCTATTTTCTACACTCAAATAGTTATTTCGCCTGTTCTATTTCCATATTATTATTGTAATTTATATTTGATACAAATATCGTTTTTATGCGGATGGCTTTCGGTTTCAGACTTCAGTGTCGAGTAAACGCTGCAAGTGGAACGTAGTTTCGTGTCACTTACAGGACGTTAGGTGTAAGTACAAAGAGATTAGCTTTTTAAGTTGTGTCAACTCTATTTACACCGTCAAGCTTGAAATTAGTAAACCCATTGGTTTCCGGAACAGAACGTTTATCGTGTATTTTAAACGTACATAAAACAGCGTGGTACAGGGGTACGACAAAATATTGCATTTAAAGAAGAAAATAATTAGGTATAAAAAAATTGGTTTTTTTTTTTAATTATACGTAAATAATAACATTGTCAGCCCTATTTCCGTCATAATAATAATTTATATTTTATAACAACATCGTTTTTATGTGGATGTCATTCGGTTTCAGACTTCAGTAACGACTAAACGCTGCATTAACGTAGGTAGTTTAGTGTTACGTATGTATATGGTGTAACTGTGTGAGTACAGAAAGATATACTTTTCAAAGTTGTTGGAGGTAGGCAAACTCCATTACACTGTCGCTTTAAATTATTATTAAACCCTCGTGGGACACCCTGTATAATACGTATAATAAAGTTTCATTATAATAATATTACAACGCGGTATTTTATTGCATTATTTTTTTTCATATAATATAATATAATATTATCGTAACGACTTTTTGTTTACTTTTCTCCTTCTCGAACTTTCCATTATGGCCGGCATAGGATGCGTTTCATTTTTCTGCGGAGTCGAATAATTATTAAAACATGATAATATATAATTATGGCAACGGCTGAAATCGTTTAACGTAAATTTGCCTCGAAAAACCCGACGCAGGTAATTTAAAACCAACTTGGTAACCCGCTGTTATTATAATGTTGTCCATTGTACATTTAAGCAGGAGACCTTCTTATCTGTTAAATACAGCACGCTCGGTTGACGTGTATAAAGGTACCTACATTATATATATATACATATATATACTATTTATTCCAGACACCGTAATTTTTACAAGACTCGTACAAGCCGGGCTCTTTTTAATTCGAAGCAATTTACCTGTTTGACTTTAATTAATACGATAAAAAACGACAACAATAAAAAGCCGAAATAGGTATAATATTGTGTAGGTATACATACTACGCGTTGAACGGTTGAACGCATAATTAAAAAGCTAAATTATCGCGAGAGTAGGACATTGCAGCAAACTAGTATTATATATAGGTAGCTGCGGATTCGTCGACAAATTTAAATAACGATATTTAAATTGGTGATATAATATTGTCGAATCGTCCACACGTTTAAATACATATAATTATACGCACGCGGTTAGGTGTGTAATTAAAAAAACAATAACGACTGAACTATAGTTATTGTAATTTGTAAATAATTAAAAAAACTTTTACAAATAGCATCGGTAACTATATTACAATAGTTATTATTATGTTTTAGTGCATATTATTATTATTATAAATTGCAGCATGCCGCGATGCGCTGTATAATAGTTGTCGTATGTACAGTACAATTTTAATCTTTCTTATCGACTACAACCATGTATCACTTCACAAAACAATTATTTATTTTACAATAATAAATAATTATTTTTCGACCGATTTAATAACAATACTCCCGACGCGTGCATTTTGATTGGTGATGCGTATGCTTGTGAAACATACTCGTAGTGACCAGCTAAGTTCAAATTAATAATTGCTTGACTGATTTTTAAGATTATTTTAAACCCATCTTGTCATAATATTGTTATCTTTAATCAAAACAATTCCAAGTATATCGAATATGACGTGCCGGATAACGAAACATTGCGGTAGTCGACGAGTCTAGTTTGTCAATAGCCATAGTTGTTGTTTATCATAACAATACGATTGTATAATATATGAATTTACAGTTAAAGTAAAAAAAAAAATAAAACATTGTGAGTATAATTGATTATGGTTATAATGTTCACCGGCATTTATATACTGTCATGTAAAATGCAAGTTAATGAAAAAAAAACAACAAAAAAACGTAATAAAGAGCAAAAACATTTCGGTCCGACGAATCACAGAAGGAGGAGGGGAAACCTTCATTTGAATTTTGTTTTTGCAAAGAATAAATCACTTGTGATGTGTTGAATTAATTCTATCGTCACAAAATATTATTAATTCAAATAACGACCCGAACGATTTCATTACTTATAATATTTTCCCGTCGCATTTCTCGAATTTTCCGCACATAAAACGCGCACGTTTAAGTGGTACCATCTATAATAATTATAATAATGTTATAGTCATTGCATATTATATTTCAGTCAAGTTGGCGAGCATCTACGATTACAATAATTTTCCCAATCTGTCTGCACGTAACTATGTTTGATGGTATACGTTTTTATATATTATTTTTCTCGACGGAGTCTTCGCATCAACTTCCGAGGCCATTGACGCCGATAATATGATGGTCAATTAATGACAATTTCATTATAATATTTTCCCCATGGAAAATAATCATAATATGTGCAAGCAAGAAATCAAACATAAAATATGGTTTTCAATTCTTGATTATTTCTCTATTCAGTTTTTTTGATGTTAACGTTTACATAATTACCATTTCCTTTTCTTCCTCATTATTTTTCAATAAATACCAACTTGTTACCTATAATTTGTTGTAAATCGCCCGCCGCCGAGAAAAAGGTCATATCTCTGTAACTGCATTTTATTGTATAGAACGCCTTTGATTGTTGTATGCTACTATCAGTTTAGAGGGAACTACACAAAAACAGCTATGATAACTTGTAAAAAAAAAATTGTGAAAATACGACCTTCTTTGCTGCGGCGGGCGATAAATAATATACATAGCTATGCTCGATGGCGTCTTCGCAGCCAGTGATGTCGATATGATAGTAAATTATTAGCACCTAACGATCACCTACCTATGATATAATGTTATACACGTCATATATTATTATTATTATTATTATTTTTATAATACGCGCCGTGATTTATGGAAACTGTCGTCTGTGCAAACAGCGATTGCACAACGCCAGTTATATTATCGTATGAGACGGAAATCGATCCGACCGTTTCTAAAGAAATTATATCGTAGGTACACAAAAACCTTCCGCCTAAATAGTAATAATATTATAATAATTTTATATGAATAATAAAATGCGTAGGTAGTGTGCATATAATAGTTTTCAGCGAATTTCGTATCGACAAAACGCGTATTATCCCGATGAATAGACTTGTGCAATATATAAATATATACACAATGTATATTATAATATATGTATTATCATTAAAAAGCGTCTCGATATTTTAATATATAATATGCCTACCTACTATTATTTACCTTTGGGCACGTCGTTTTGTGCTGCACGAGTGTATAATATCTGCAGCCTACTATTACTACATATACTTTGTAAAAATTTGATATCCTTTTTCACGTATTGGAAAGATATAATATTATACATATTATAATATTTCTATTATTATTTACAAGTTACAACGCTTGTTAAAAATAAAAAAAAACGAACGTTGTGCCGTTCTAACCGCAACGTGTCAACCAATATTATACCAATATAATATACACCTATTGTATTATATACATGTATGTGTTATAACTTTTATAGGTACCTACCTACTAGGTAGTATCGACACGAATTGCGTCCAAAAATATCCGGCACGCAATATTATTATATTGGTTTATTTAAATCTTAAACAATTAATAATTAATAAATTATAAATAACAGTTTGTTTGTTCAATGTATAATTAATACTATTATTATATTATGAAGTAACAAAAAAGTAAATATTAAACGTTGAATCTAATCAAAAATCAATATATTCATTTCCTATTCAATAATATGATAAAGGTGGTGGAACTCGTCGGGTACTTGGAGGGCAGTCGGAGCCCCTATTTAAACACTTTAGAAACCACGTAACTGGTATTTTGAGAGTACGTTACTAAAATCATTTTTCCACTTTAGCGAATCGAAATTACCGTTTCGTTCTAAAAGTCGTACCGAAACAGGAACGTTTTCGTTTCTTCTAGGAACCGAAACCGAAAAATTTAGGTAAAGGTTCATGAAGGTTCCAGTCCTTGACTGTACGAGTAAATACTTAGGTTTCGACGGCTTTAAAGTCATATAGCGTACGTGGTACACCTCTAATACACTAATTGTTATTATCTCGTGTTAGGCAGCACCACAGTTTAAATATACATTTGGTTACTATATTATAGTGTACAAATAAATAAAATAAACAAGTACAATTAACAAGGGTAACATTAGGTTAGAATTTAAAACAACACAGATATAATATTTTGGTACCTAGATCTTAGTTTCTTAGGTAGTTAAAAGTTAAAACGCCATCAGATGACGACAATCCTACCGTCTAACCGACGTATTTTTCTTTACATGGCCCGTTAATTGTGGGGCCCCTCAAAGAAAACTGCTCCCCGAGCCTTATATATGCGACAGGTCTACACTGCTAGGATGTGTTAGTTTTGTTTATGCAGGAAGTGGTCGTGTGTACTGTACAATATGTACCCAACTTTGTGTTCCGATTATAATGTAATTATACGTACCTCATTATTCAAAAAGAGTTTGAAACAAATCTTTATATACCAAATATAATAAATAAAAACAAATTCAACTTTCAAGGAACTTATTTAATCGATAATACGGTGTAGACATTATTACATCGCAATACGAACATAGTAATATAATATTGTAGACTACGCGACGTACTTTTCTAACGACTTTGTATGTGTGGCTTGTGATGGGACTTTTATACTCGCTTATATTATGTGTGCAAAAACGAATCAAAAGTTAAGTTTTTATTTTTACAGTTGAATAAGGTAGTAATAACAATGAATCAGACTTCCTGCAGTGTACATGTCAAAAGGAGTCCGTGCCTTATTGCTCACGTGACAAGAGTTGTATATAATACTATAAAATGTATAATTTACTATACGTGCGTATATCTGGGCCCGAACATATGGTGCAAATGTATAATAATAATAATAATGTATGGAGTTGGTGACTACTCATATACTTCTTACATAATATATTATCTTTTTTATAACCGTCGTGTGAATAGGTACGTGAGCAAAAATATACTGCACGAGTGAATAATATTTATTGTTATATTTGGTGATACTGCAATAAAGTCGTCCAGATTTTCGTGAAAAACAATAGCGTCGTCAAACGATAATATAATCTGAACAATCCTCGGGCGAATGGCACCGAGACAAATAAAATATTGTTTACAGATTCATGGGCGCAACAGTGATTTAAAGTATTTTAAAACAAAACAAAATTAATAAATTGTATTGACCACATTGTGTTGACTCTTGACTGGTGACTGATGTTATGTAGTTAATCCGTACATTGTACTCGTTTTGTTATGAAATAATATTTGCCATGATAACATGTGTATAATATTATTATTTTTGCTGCAGCTATAATAATAAAACGGATCTAAAAAATAACTAAGATCTATGTGGCCGCGACTTATTGTGGATATTCTGGCTTTGGTATTATAATATTATATAAGACCTACGGTACACGCATTGTATTTGCTTAGACATTCTTATTGTAAAACAGAATGGACATATCTGTTATTATATTATATAGATAGTTGAAAATACGCATATGAATCATGAGATGATATACTTGAATAATGCGTTCCTACAAATTGTAATACCTACCTAATCATTTATTCTGTTATTATTTATTGTTCGTCAAAAATAGTACATAATATGCGATGCGTGGTCCGTTATCATAAAATATTATAATTTTGATTGTAAAATATATAAATGTATAATGTGCAGGTAGGTATATAATATAATGACCTTCATTAGACATTAATTTATCAACAAAAATATAATTAAAAAAAAAATTGTTACTGGCAAACGGTTTTCAATATTATTTGCATTAAGAATCAATAAACATTTTAAACTCATTGGATATGAATCTATGTCCTATGATGACATCAGGTCCGCCCTAAACTGAAAATTATATTAAATTAGGTACCTACTTATAAAATAAAATATTTATTTAATGTTTCTGCTTCAATGTCTTTAAACAAATTTAAGCCACCCTGAAGCAGAGTATAACTTGCTTGTACTCTAGGGACGTGCCTTTAAACATGTCTTATTATTAACTTTGTTAAAAATTATTTTCTATATTAAATCTCAATAATAAACATTCTATATTTGAAATGTTGAATGATTTTGATGAAATATATTTTTACAGCACAAGTGCCCAAACAATGGATGAATAAAATTGTTAAGTTTGTAAGGGCATATTGAATTACACTAGAATATTATGTTTTGAGTCCCTCTTCTAAAAGAAAAAAATTGTTTGTGGGATTTTATTACGTAGTTATATCGCATTTGGACTCTGGCATGATGTCAATTTGATAATTTTGTTATTTATTGATTATTAGAAATTTTGAACTTTTGAAGTATTCATAAATCTAAGCCTTTATTTTATTATACCAGGTCCTCACAAAAATAATGTTTTTTAAATAATGGATAGAAACAAGTCACGAAATCGGGCCCAATAGGGATTTTAATTCTTGTAACATTTTTCAAAACAATAGTAATATTTATTTATTTAAGTAGGAATAAAGTGTAAGGGTGAAATGGTGGCTAATAAGCTTACCTTTATTACTATTTGTTTTCAAGCTGACTGGAAATCGTTTTAAATTATTTATTATAATTAAATTAGGTTTAAAACTTTAAGATCTGATGAAATTCAATTGTAAGTGAAATGCCATTTAATCCATTACGTGACATGCCATTCCACAACCGTTCCACAGTAGTCAGAAAATAATATTGAAATCAATGTTGAAAAACAGGATTTGGTTTAGGTTCACGTTTTGGTAATGTGATTTATTTAGTCCTTTAAGTTCCTAAACTAATTTGTAGTAATTGCTTTACAATATCAATTAGGTATATTCTAAATATTCAAGAATCTTCTACTCTGTCTCTTCGAGACAATCAAATTGAATATAAATGTATACCTATTTTGTTAATAATAAAAATATATATTAATTGGTAAAAAAAAAAATAAAATGAAAAATTTTAATAACTCAAAAAAAAAAGTTGTATATAAAGGCATTTCAAATCATTATTTTTCCTCTTAACATTTTAAAGTGGCAATAATTATAAAAATGACTTATTCATAAGTTTTTTCTTAAAAACACAATCATTAAAATTACAACTTGTACACGCATAAAAATACTTTCAGAGCTGTAATTAACGTAAATTAAAATATAATATATATATTATATTATTTCAAATGCATTTCGTAATTCGTCCCTATATCACAACTAGCATAAATGTTGTTTAATATTATTACATTTTATTTACCTCAACTTCACACATTGGTTGAGTCGGTACACAATATCTTTGTAATTGTTTACGTGAATATTGTTGAATATAGTGAAGTGCATATTACAAAAAAAAAATATAAAAAATATCGATTGAAATATTCAAATATAATATAATAATAAATTCGGATAAAACCTACACATCATAAATTAATTTCGCTCTAATTTTACCAACATCATGTGCTTTATAACTACAAAGTTATTTGACTTAATTAATATTTCATTATAATTCAATGAAATAGTTTTTCCAGTAATTTGTTGTACTAATACAACTATAGGTGATGTGTGTGTTTGTGGGTGTGTACTGTGTAATATGTATGTGTGAGCGATCCACCATATCCCCTTTATGTCCACTTTGAATCCAATTATTTTAATTTTGTATTTTAAAAAGGGGTTCACACAGGGATTTTTTGGTTCACGAAAAACTAATATATTTTTTGTTTATATATAGGGCTGCCATTGGCTGCAAAAAATAAAATAATAATTATAATTGGATAAAATGTTGACCTAGTATTGTATAATTTCTGAAAACCACAAAAATAACTGTTTTAAAAACCTGTGCAGTTTAAATTTAATGGAGATTAAGAAGAGGTAGCATTTAATTTATCAAGGGCACCTCCGTGCAGGATCAGCTAGTACTTATAATAATTTTATAATAAAGACTATTTACCATAAATTAAATTAATTTCCATTACGTAACTACTAATAAACTGCAAGTTTATTTATTATTTTCATTTAGATAACCGTCAAACAGAAAATTAGTTTTAAAAATAATACAGTCCTAAGTTAAGAATATTAATATAATGATTGTCGAGTTAATATTATTATATACATATACGGAATTGTGGTGACTGTGTGGCAAAGTGATATAAAACATTATTAAAAAGAGACAAATATAGCCATTTATGTTTGTATAAAGTATTATTATTAGGTAAACTGATTTTATAACATACATGAAGTGCAGTATTTTCAAATTTTGCTGAGAGGGGAGATCCACAGTTTATATATATAATTATTATAAACTATGATATCTTGTAGCAGTTAAATCCCTATAAAATTTTTGGAGGGGGTTCAATTAAATATATACTCGGATAGTTCTTTGTAATATTATATATATATAATATTTCGGATTACATATGAAATATAATTTTATAAAATAAATTCCAGTCGTCTCGATTATTTTGCTAACTCATCTATCACTTCATTAACTGTAATTTCAACTTCCCTATTAATGTTTACCATGGCCATTGGTCACCATATACGGTACGTCGGTACATGTAGCAGTGTGCTCATTTGAGGTGGCGAAGTGGGCATTTTCGGTTTTCTGACTTTCGAAGCAGCCCTGCAATAGTTTAGCCGGTTTTGGTGAAAAAACATAACTATAATATTTTTATCCGGAGGAAATATAATTTTGTGTAATCACTAGACAACTATTGTCACGATAATAATTATTAATATTTATAGTTTTTTAGTTCAAATATAATATAGAAGTGTTGGACTTCAGATACAATAGAAATTCTAAAAACAAAATTATCATTTTTAAATGCATCCATGATTTCAAAAAAAACTTCTATAAAAACGAAAGTACTTACAATTTTTCGATTTAGCAGTCGTATATTGTAATTTAATTTGTTCGATCTCTCTAGAAAAATCTAAAATGATTGAGGTAGGTAGGTACTATAATTATTGTTATTTAGCTCTCCACATTTTTTTTTGCTATAAAATAAGGCTATTTTTTCCTCAGTTACTGAGATACATATAAAGTTGTGTAAGATGGGAATTTCATCGAAATAAAAATGTGAGTCTTATGAAATTATTTTGCTAGTTATTTTTTTGTTCAGTTATATTATGGGCTGGTCAAAACGTTTTCCCCTCTTATTAAAAACAGAAATGACGTCACTGACAAATAGACGTCATCAACATAGCCAGCATTATGATTACATTTATGAATGACAATAACTCCTAGTTATGAGTAAAAAGGATCATTAAAATTAAATAAAATAATCTAATGAATAACTTAGTTTGTTTCTTGACTTCTTGTATAAATAATTATCCATATTAAAATTATAATTTTTCTTTCGGAAGCTGTACGGAATTAATTCCTTTGAATAAATAAATAAGAATATAAGACAAAAGAAATACATTAAAACAAATATCTCAAGTGAAAGCAAAATATTGCTTGAATGACGTGCTGTATAACATAACATATGCAGGCATATTATGTAAGACTCGTGTCATTAAATCCATTCGCTCACAACATACATTTTCCAAAAATATATTATATGTATATCGAGTATAAAAAAATGCACCTTATAAACATTAATCACTTTTTTTTGCGAAAAAAACTAAACGACTAATTGATGGTATTAAAATAATAAAAATAAAAATACGTGTCACTGAATCTTTTTTTTGTGCAACAGCCAAAAGAGACGTAAAAAACTGACCTATTTTTCTAACGACCTAATACAGACGATTTCACAGCAGGACCGAGTACTGTAAAGCACGCAGTCCTCAAACGTACCTACTATTCTATAGAAAATTATAGTTTTTGTCAATTTAGGAGGGGGGGGGGTAAACCACAGTAATAATTTACTCTTTATCTAGAAAATGATAGATATTTATCGATGTAAACGGCCAATTTTTTCTTCGAACTTTTACCCTAATGCTCGTACCATAGTAGCAGGTGGTATACTGGTATATAGGTGGGTAAAGTACAGTTTCGAGGAACTAATGTGAAAAACGGGCTTGAAGGGTTTGGTCAGGTTGAACCTTTTAAAAAAAACCAAACTCTTGGGCTTAATACTGCAGAAACTCCATTTAGTGTATTTTGTCATATTGTATTATCCCCTTATAAGGCGCCGGATGGGTGGTAATAGTGTATTGTTAATTATTGTTATTGTCATACCTTTTAAATGCGGTGATCATTGATAATCGGTTTTAGAAAAAATGATTCTTTGCGTTTATAGTATATACTTATTTTTACTTTTTTATCTTAATAGTTATTATGTTAAGCACAGTCGTATTTAACGTTCATAATAATGAGTTATTGATTGTTATTGTAATTTTCATACAAATGTAGGTACTTATAATGTACCTATAATTTAATCATAATTCATAATAATGTTTAGTAGATGTTGCAATTCAAAATTCTACGTCGTAAAATGTTGTAAATATCGTGCAAAACCCTCTTTGCAAGTAGGTAAGTATCAATCTGCAGACAATCACAATATTGCAGACATTTCATATCAATACGCAATTTACAAAATAATATCATGTGACACGAGGAGTCGACTTCAGCAACACACAAAGATTAAAACCGAAAAACCATCAGCACCGAAAACGTGCATTTGCAATCACACTGTTATATACAATTATAAAATCCTACAATAATTATACAATCATATACGATTGTACAATATTATACAATACCTACAATATTATATTATAGATGAAAAAGAAACCGCAACACGTGGGTCCCCCGAACACAATACGAGTGGGGAGATGAACGATATAGCTCTGCGGGCGCACGTCATCGAGTGACAAGGACACGCGTCATATATTACAATAATATGCGACCTATAGGACAAAAATAATGTTATGGTCCGCGAACGTGGTAGATTTGGCGTGATGTACATGTAACATGGTATAATATGCTGTATGTGAGTGCGGCCCGGTGCGAATGAAATAATCGGTTTGTGGGCGGGCGATGAAGAGCGGGCAAGAGGAGACGGCGGCGGGAGGAGAAGGCACTCGGCGGGACTGTAGATAGGTAAGGTAGGTAGGTAAGTAGGTATAGACCGTATATCGTACCTTTGTGTGTGTATTTTATATTATGTATTATTATAATTTTATGAGCCGTGAGTAAATAGTACAAAAAAAAATTTTTAAAAAACGTGGTGACGTGTGTCCGCGTACCCATAGGCTATAACCTATGTTTTAGTCGTATAGGTTATTCACGGCCGCACCTGTAGCCGGCCAGAGGAAATCGTCGAGACGTGACAAACTCGGGTTTCCCGCATTATCACATTATTTCATTTTTTTTTTTTTCATCCGTTTTCCCCGATTCCAGCATCCCGATGTTTGTGTGTCGTTACTCGTTACCGATAACACGGCGCCCGCCATCGCCACGACCTCGACCGAGCGAGACCGGAAAACCCGCACGAGCCTGCAGCCCGACCAAGCACTACAACACTGCGGCAATATAATGTACAGCGTATATAAAATACATTTATCGTTTATCGTTATACGACGCGCGTACAGTGTACACAGCATAATAAATTATTGCATTATCGTACCGCGCTCGGTCGGAAGAAAGAATCGATGGGTTTTTTATTATCATTAAATATTATTATTATTCGGAATGCGAGAGCGTGCGTTTTGTAAATCGATAAAAATTACCACAAACAGTGACGATGACACATGACAATAATGTTATTATCTAAGCTTTTCACTGCGACATCAAACACCATAATCTCGCGGTTGACGATTACGGACAATACGGTCTACTGTTATTAGCTACCGTTCAGCTAACCTAGGTATACCGTATAGTTAACCCAGGTATATACCGCGACACCGCGTGTGGTGTTCAACGATAATGGTTGCGCATTGACGAAGAGACAATATTGTATTTTTACCATTACGGCATTAGTGCATTTTCCTATTATTATTAATATATTATCGTCGACGAAACTACCAGGCACGAGATATACCTATGATATAACGTGATATGATGATGTAAACAGTAAAATAATAATATGTTTGATATTACCGTGGTCTGAAGTCACCTGCAATAGGATATTGAAACGTGACGATATTATGTGCATATTATATGGATTTAATATAACTAAGGTGTCCATAATCGAAAAACAATTGAAACAACGAGACTTTTGATAATTATTATATCCCGCACGACTTCTTTCAGCAATCGTTCATTTTTAAATACTAAATGACGTATTTGGAATTATTGAGTTCATATTTGGAATTGAAAGTAAGTTGGTACACGCCTTATTTCTAACGTTTAAAATATTAATTTGTGGTAAACGTAAAATTAAAATGAGTTACACCATGTTTTCCATTTATCATCATCACTTCTGCAGCCTATACATTTTAAGGTAAAAATATAGACCATCAATAGACCGAACGATTCAATTATATCACTCTATAAATTAACATAATATTTTTATGTTGTACACGTTTACAAGGCGGAGGTTCTTTCGATTTGAATCTTATCTCTTCCGCAAAAGTAGGAATATGCGTATATTGCTTGGAGGTTTCAGATAAGAAGTACGTTTTTTTCTTATTTTTTCTTATCCTAACATACCTAATCCTTAAAAAACATTTTATATAGATGCGGGCTTAAGCGTATAATGACAACGTTTTAGGACTAAAAACCGGATGGCTGGTATATTATACTTGACATAAGGCTTGGTGTGAAAATCACGGTAACTTTTCGATAAAATATATCGTGTTCAATATTATTATAATGAGACTCTATACAGTCGACAAGTGCGTGTAAATATAATAATAATAACATCTCGACAGTGGGTAATTGACCGGCAACACGTCATTACAAATTATTATCATAATTAAATTGTTTGTCTTTGCTCGGCCGTAATAATATTGACAAGCGTCAATATTATTATTCATAGATCGGCGCGAGAAATTCGAGATGAAATCGATACTATAATTACATATTATTATTATTATTATTGAGTGTACCTGTCATATTATTATTATTATTTGACGCGTTTCCCGGAGAATCGCAAAGATACTTCCGCCACGCGTATCATTACGGTAACAAAATTATTATCATAACCATCATCTGCACGCCCTCCACACGTTGTAATATTATAATAATATTAACGAATTTTAAAATTATTACTGACGATTGAAAACGTGATAAAATCATATTATTATAAATATTTAAGTATACGGCGCACATACTGTTGCGGACTCGAGACGTGTTTCGAGTTTCCGAGTACCCAATCAGCCGCCTGTAAATCTCGCCGATGAGTTTCGGAGTCATCTAAAGTAGATCAATCTCAAGCTCGTAATAATAATAATAATATTATATTATTATTATGCACGACGCGTTTGGTGCGAGAATATTATAGTGTGCAACAACCACCTGACACCAAGCCGATTTAATTAAAATGCATTATTGCGCATCGATCAATTGTTGCATTACATACTAATAATTGAGATATGATTCAACGGACGGGCAAAGGTCAGATAGGAAATGCGAACGGAATGTTTCGTAAGTATTTGTTAATAAAAAAATATAATAATAAAATATTAATTCTACCAGATCATATTCTTGTGCTGTCGTTTTAAAACGATTCTTGTACGGCGTTTCAATGACGTGATAACATTAGAACTGCAGCTACAAATTGATTTATAAGCAAATTATGGTTGTATAATGTTGATTTATTCCACAAGTCGGGAATAGAGTAGGTCTATAGGTTGCGTCAGACCATAATCTCGATGACAAAATATATTATTGACTTTAATATAATATTCAACTCATCCAACCCTGCAAAACCGTTGGTACAGAGTACAAACGCAATAACTATATATATATAAACACATCGATTTACTCTCAGTTGATGTTATAATATTCCGTAGAGTGGTTTTCTATATCATATTTTATCCGTAAAACTAATTTGTGGCAGCAGCAAACAGTTCTAGATATCATGATAGTGTGCGTATTAATTTTTTGTTATTAACACCGATAAAGGTATATATTGTTATTCCACTCAACAATATTAATCGTTGATACTCCCCCACCCTCCCAACAGTTTTATGCATGTACATCTATATATATGTGTATACGTCTTTCAATAATATTGACGATTCTATCCATGGGTAGCGTAACAACAATATGACTTTTTCGCTTAAACTTTAAAGCAAAAATAACAACGACGTTTGAACTTTTTCGTGTATTGTTTTTGCTGGTATCAAATACAGATCGATGTTGAAACGTTTTAATGAGCAAAACATGCAGCATTTTGCAGACGAAATTATACTCGCTCACTCACTCTCTCTCACTCTCTCTCTCTCTCTCTCTCACCTTCTATAATATGCTTAGCTATGCGTTTAAGTATTCGTATAGAGGCTTTTTCCCGTGGTGGGTACTCAGAGATTAAAGTACATGAATTGTTAAAAGCTCAGATGAACTTAAATGCCATTCTCCACTAAATATTTAAGGTCATAGTAGAACATTTAAAGCGATGTACATCATATTGTATACAACTTTCGTATATACTACGTAAGCAGCTCGTTGAATCTACCGGTTAGTGCAAACGAAAAAGTTTAAAAATGTTGCTACTCAAAGCGTTTGTGCCGAAGCGATAATGAGCCCATTTACACGAGACTCAATACAACGAATCGTTCGAAATTCAAATCAGTCATAATAACATTATCGGGAAATTTATCAAACAACAAACGAATAATGTTTAATTAAATAACAGAAATACCTAAACTCGGATGCTAAACAATATAATATTATTATGTATATAGTTAGTATAGTTACGTTTGAAAGTGGAATTTGCAACAAGAATTAATATATATGGTGCGTGTGGATGAGTATATATAGTCATTAATTTCGACCAAGAAACACTGAAAATTCAGAAATGTTCAAACAATTGTACACTAAATTAGGTTAAAATATGTAATTGTTGAATTTCCCAAAAATATAAAGCCAGAGTCGCGAGTTTCTTGATTAAACACGTAACGAGTAGAAATAATATAATAATAATAATAATTAATAATTGTGACTTTTGTGTACGACACAATGAAACAAAATAGAAGTATTCGGAAGAGACGTGACGGCGCAGCGGGCTTCGGTGGTATGTAATGCGATCGAACACGTGCGATATTACGACGACGAGTCGTACGAGTAGTATGCGACTTATGGCACGCGATAAGTTCAAAAAAAGTTTGCATTTTTTTTCGTTAACAGACAATATTCGTAATCGCTCATTTTTTGTCCATGTTTTTTTTTGCGATCGCATAACTGGGCTGTCTTAAATTCACAGAGTCCTGGTCACGTGTATCGTAATTATTATTTTTTGTGTATGAATGTACCGTATATTGTGCCTACATCTACTATTCAGTAATCGGTATTTCGGTACCTATCTCGTATTTCTTGCCGGGTTCCCCTTCGGGATGAATTTACGGGGCATCATCGTTAGTCGTCCGAGACTGATGTCGATAATATGATAATTATTTTTATTATTATTATTATCATGTTATCCATATTATCATAACGAAAAATAGAAGTCAAAAGAGACGTGTCGGCGCAGCGAGCTTTGGGTAGTATGCAATACGCGATCAAACACGTCCGATATTACGACGACGAGTCGTACGAGTAGAATGCCGTAAGTGACTTGTATCGCGCGATAAGTTAAAAAAGTTTGAATTTATTTTGTTAACAACCAATGTTCATAATCGCTCATTTATCGTCCAATCTTTTTGTTTCAGCACAACTAGTCCGTTTTAAGATCTGCACAGCGTCCTGTATCGTTATCGTAGGTATATGTACCACGTATTGTGTTTATACTATTCGGTACCTATCGCGGGCCCAGTCTCCGGGTTTCGTTGTCGTGATGATTTCACGGGTTGTCGTCCCTTGTCACAGTGGTCGTCGCAGAACAGATGTCAATAATAATAATAATATTATTGTTATGTTATCCACACGTCATAATAGTAAGACTGTAAGAGTCTGCGGGAGAAGACGATACATGGACGACGGTCGATATAACATTATAGGTATTGTTATACGTATATAATATAATAAACCTATATAATAATGTGACGACACTATTACCCATTATGACAGCTTGTGGTTGCTGAAAAATCGAAGAGAAAGCAGCCGAACACACTTGTAGTGAGGCGGAGAACTCGGCGCGGTAATAGATCATAGGCAACAACGACGATAATAACAATAATACCTATATAAATACGTTGTATTATTATTATATTGTTAGGTGTATAGGGTACTAGATTCCGCCGACCATATAGGTTTGTTTCTCGCGACAGACACACGTTGCGTACTCGCGTGTCGTTTTATATAAATAGTTCATAATACATCATAATATAATAATATTATAACGCCTCCAGCAACCTCAGCTGTCCAAATCGTTACGTACGCACATCAGCTGACATCTTCTGGTTGCGATCTCCGGCACCGTCCAGTTCTGCGGAGATCGCTTTCACGCCCGTCCGTCCATATAATAGCAGCAGGCAGTGTGCAGGTATTATTATAATATTATATAGATGAAATCGGATACGATGCCGAATACAAATTGCGTATAATATTTTATAGTGAAATATGTACCTAAAATAATATTATGCTCAAACCGTTTTGTCGCGCCGACGGTATACGCTTACGACATCGGAGGTCGTGGTTGTCGTCTTTATTATTATCATCACTATGGTCGTATGATCATCATCATTCATCATTATTACGCACACGGCTCGCCTAATTATATTGCACATAGTCACAGATAATACCGTCCAGGAGGCGTACCATACGTCGTAAATATAATAATAATATATCATAATGGATGTGTACTTAATACTTATATAGTGTAATAATGTGTACATAACAATATAATAATAATTGTACACTGTTCGCCGTCGAAATGCTGCCCAGTTGTTCGTCTTACGATATCGGTGTAGTATGCTGTAGGTATATAATATTGTTATATATAAACGCAGACCTGCTACTTAGGTATAGATTGATGCGTAACGACGTTAAATCAAAAGTGTTTGTTCGCAATCCATATATACTCTGTGTGTGTGTGTGTGTGTGTGTGTGCACACGACAGGTTAGGTTCCGTTCTTGTAATACATCCTACATATTATTATTACTATTATATAGTGTATTATTATTTGTTATTATTTTGTTGCCGTAATTTTTCTAGAGAAAGCGCCATTCCGACATGATGTATTCTGTATCGACACGTCACCGAAAACTGCTTCTAAACTTTTCCGTTTTACGAATATAATATTATACATGGGCACATATAATAATATATTATATCACATGACGGACGGCGTTCACCGCGACAATATTCAGCAGCCGACCAAAACTCTTATCATTCAATTTAATATGTTTTCCACTGACGAATGACGACGATCCGAATTCATATGAACCACGTTTATGTTGTAGTTTTGTTTTCCTTTTGGATCCTGATGTTTTAGTGATCAACTGTATTGATTTAACAAACCGAAAACGTCGTAGGTAGGTACCAGCCGGAGTGTGACTTGCGTATCTAAGAGTATTGACTATTGAGTATATTATTTTATAATCTCAAATGCCAAACTCAACTTTTATAATATTGCTTGCAGTGTAGTTCAGAAATATCGTAGCGAAGGGACGACGTAAGAGCATACACATATTATAATATAAATATATAATATATTTATAGAACATAATATGCGTCGTGTTCGAGTATAACCGTAAAATGGCGTAAATAATAAAGTTCTATGACAATAATTGAAAGTTATATGTTTTTCGATTTAAACTGCAGCTTCTATATCGTAAAAATATATGATATATATATATATATAAATTGACAAAGTTTGTAAGTAATCGGTACTTTACTGTGTAATTTTTCTCTAGCGCGCAGAAAACTTCAAAAACCTTTTTAGTCTGATCGATCACTCCGGAAACAAACGGTTTCAAGAAGAAAAAACGTGGTCTCGTCTTATTTTATTTTTTACGACTATGCTAGACCCCGAAACGTCCAGATCAAAGAATATAGGGTTGACAAATTTTACCTATAACAAAGCACATAATATTACCTATACGACTCGCTGACTCAATTCGACTGTCATATTGGTGTTATATGTATTATTTAGTATCCTTATTCTTATAATCAGGGGTCTCCAAACTACGGCCCGCATAGGACGCATAGGTAAATATAGATAAAAAAATTATTTCAAAAATGTATTTATATTATATTATATTTATACCTATTTATTTTTATTTAAGTATACTGTAAAGTAAACAATATTTTATACAAAAATATAAAGTAAACATATTATTTATATAAGTAGGTACCTAATATATTATCATAAAATTAAAAATTATATGTATTAATAAACTTTTGGCCCGCTAAGAGCATTTGATTTTTTTTTGTGGCCCTTGAATAAAAAAGTTTGGAGACCCCCTGCTTATAATGATACAAAATCCAAACACTAATACAACGAGCTCCACTAACATTGATCTATAGAGGATGATGCACAGCAGTAAGATGAGTGTTATAAAAATCCAGTAACGTGTATATTATATAATGATAATGTGTATTTGCGCAGTAGTGCTTACATCTAAATTTTAAATTAAATGTTTGAAGAAAATTCCTGTTTTTAGTACGTGCGATGGTATACATTCATAATAATATGTTGTAACTACCTACTTGTTACTTATTACTTGAAATAATGATATTTTGTATAAATAGAATGATGATAATTATTATAATATAATCAATAGGTATCTATTATAAACATTGTGCAATTATATTATTTTGAAACGTAAGTTCTAAATACGTTTCCTTGTAATGTGGAATACAACTATTTGCGACAAAAACATCCATTATCCATACGATTAGCACATTTAAAAAAATGCAATTTTTATATTTAATTAATGGTTTGTAGTTTTATTCATATTCAGGGTCAGTTTGGTTTTTAATAGCAGGGGAAAATGCTTTGAATGGCCCGTATAACTGAACAAAAAACATCTCGCTTCACTCGCAAGCTGTTGTCTACTTATATTTTTATCTCGATACAATAATTCCCATCTAACATAACTTTATACGTGTCTCGGTGTCTGAGACAAAAAAAACCCTCATTTTATATTTAAAAAAAACGGTGGGAACTAAATAATCATAGTACCTACCATAGGGTGGGGTCGAACAAATTAATTTACAATATGAAACACGGCTCGCTAAAACGTAATTGAAAAATCGAAAATATTATTGTAACAGTTTAAGCTTTGGTTCTATTGTACCTATTTGAAGACCAACGCTTCTGCTCTTTATGTATTTTCCAACTATAATAAACTATGAACATTAATAATATTTTCGTGACAATAATTTTCTTATACTTACACAAAATTATATTTGCTCAAGATAAAAAAATGATAAATATGTTTTTCACCAATAACCTGCCTAATAATTGAGCTGCTTTTAATATCAGGCAGGGGGAAATGCCCATTTTGCCCCTCATATAACGCCGCCATTCAGGGCTAGTAGCAATCTTATGAGATGAAATAAGTGGCACAGTAAAATGTTCGAAGAAACACTTATTAATACGTTAGCAAAAACACAACCATTTCGCAAGAATACCAATCGATACCTATTTAATTAACTCGTCAACAAGAAAACAAGAACTCACAAATTGCATTGCTTTAATTAATTTGAATTTTCCACAATTTATGTACATGATTTATAAAAATATAAACAGATTTTTAAAGCCGTTGTGAGAACTGAGAAGTGCGAATTATATTATGCAAATATTTTATGTATAGAATTTATGATTGAAGAAAAGTATAGGCATAACACATTAACACTTCTTTAAGTCATTTAAGTTATTATTTCAAAAAAATTATATTATAACGTAAACAATAAAATATTACTTCTTAGTTGTTTGACTTTTATCTAGTCAGTATTGAACTAAATTATTGTTTATATTAAAAATTATTAATCTCTTAAACCCATTACCCACGTATAAGATGATATAATTTTGTTTGATTAAATATATTTTAGAAAGTGCAAAATTTAAGTGCATTGAATATAATATTATAATCTGTTAATTTATATGTTTATTCAGATAAAAAAAAAATTAATGTTTAGTGTATAGCTATTACATAAAGCCGTAATGAGACAACTGAATAGATCTATATATACGAATAGGTGTATTATACATTTATACCATCACAGCTGAGCTCATTGTATGTATCATAAAAAAAATATTTAGCTACCACATTGGTTTGAGAAATATTTACATACTATACAGTATACATAGGTAAATTAAACATTACTAGTTCATAATATTTTAGCATAGATACATATTATAATGTTTATTATTTTAATATTATTGCTAACGAGTTAATCGATTTAGTTGGCACTAGAACTAGAACTTATAAAAGCTCAACATATGTTAACAATCAAACTACCTGTGTAATATTTTTTTTTCCTACCGAAAAGCTATCGGTTATCAGTAAAATTGTATTACCTATTTCAAATATCACTTGACGTGTTCAATACGGACCGGTAAATTAAGTAATCAGTACACGTTGACCATGATACAATCTAATCAGTAATAAGTAATCACATAAGTATTTTTTTCGGACCGTTAAAGAAACATATTAAATACAGTATTGATTTTCATCGGATTTCAAACGTGCTCAAACACAAACTCTGTAACACGTAATGGTTTAACTCGGTAGCCGGAAAAAAATCATCCAATAACTACAGGTTATTTTTATCTTAAATAGTAGGTATTAATGTTTTTGAAAACATTTTTTTTTTATATACATAATTTTAAATCAATTACAAAACAACATTTTTAATACCTTTTAAGTTTTAAATTGTAATTGATAAGCTACTAGTTGGAAATTTGATTTTTATGGAAGAATTCAATACTCAGAAAAATTATGTGTGTTCGAATATGAAATTAAATAGAAAATAGTAACAATGTCATTCAAAAAAAGTTAACAAGTACCTACTTAAAAAACAATTTTGTTTTCTATTGAATTCAAATAATTAAAAAAACATTCACACTTTTCGAGATGACGAGCGTTGAATGTCTAAAACGAAATCACCCTGCAGGTATACCGTGCAGTAATATTAATAATAAACAATTATTATGAGACTTACCTATATAGGTCTTCGGAACGTCGTTGATCTAGAGATCGTGGGTACCGCTTGTGGGCAGATTTCGGAGAGTATACTTCGGAGCAGTGGCGGCTATCGAGTCTGGGAAACCGAATAGAAAAAAAAAACGTCGGTGTAGCACGTGTGGGATCGGTTCGTCACTGCAGCGTATATGCGTCTTAAGCGAAATGTGTTTCAAAGCGCGTCCGGTTCGATGCCGGTCGGTCGGTCTTGTGGTAGCACAGCGACAGTGTCAACGGTAGTAATAGCAGCAATGGTCGTAGCAGCAACCACGGTAGTAGTAGTAGTAGTAGTAGTAGTAGTAGTAGTAGTACGGGAATGCGGTGTCCGTCTGGTAAATCCCATGGCCGACTGGACGCACGCGGCGGCGGCGTGCAATATTACAAAACCTTCACAAAACACTTTCACCGGGAACGTCATCGCGTTCCCACCAATCCGCGAACCGCCGGAACTGATAATGATATTGCAGTCCGCGGCCGGAGTGGCGGTCCGACGTAATGTGTTATAATACAGGCATGTAGGCAGGCCGTGGTATATGGATACGCCAAAAATGACACACGGGCATAAGGCATGTCGTAGGATTCGGCCGACCATATCGTCGTCACCGCGTATACCTACATTATACCTATGTTAAGCTGTACATCGCAGTCGCCTACGCAGATCCGAATGACGTCACTCGTCTAGGCGGGGTATTCCCTCACGCAGCGGCCGAATAAGTCGAACACGACGCGTAAGAATAATGATCAGCCAGAGGTCAGACACACATATACAGACAGACAAACAGACGGACAGATATTTGCCAATAATTTAATATGGTACCGCGGTACCAAACACGCCGACTTCCAGAAACTCTGTATGTAGGTAGGGGAATTCCTCGCATCGTCGGAAAAAAAAGTCGAGAAAATTTATAAATAAAACTATAATAAACGACCAACTAATTTTATATAATTCTTGAATAACGCAGGTGAATAATAATTGTATCGGCTAATAACCTCGTCGTTAATGCTTAAAAGTATAACGTAGGTATGAAGAATAAAAAATTATAATCGCGGCCGACGTGCCGATAAAATATATAATAATATGATAAACGTAAATATTATTATTACTACGTATATACATACCTCTACAATGCACTTCCCGAAGAAAGTGAGAGTCATCGCGGTTTATTTTGCCGCCGTTCTCGTCAAACCTTGTAACGGTTTCGGCCGCCGCAGCTCCTGAGATCCGATTATGGGCCATTATTATTATTACGGACGACGATCGGTTTCCTATCGAACTAACTCGCCCGGGTGCACCACGGCTCCCCAGGGCACTGAACTGTGAATATCAAGAGCGAAATCGCGACCAATAGATCACGGCATTTAATAATAATTAGGACTGGAAACAAACTGAAAGACCCGCTTTTATGCCATAAAATTCACTAATTTTTTTTTTTATTTTAATTGAGTTTTGAAACAAATACAACATTTTTTTATTAAATAAAAAAAAATGTTTTACAGGACTGCACGGTTTCAAGACTTCTACGTGGACTTCTGATCTAAAAAAATAATTATTCCCATTTAATTTTTCGTCGTCGTACTCGTAATATTGAAAATATGAAAAAATTGTAATTAATAATATTCGATTAAGTTAAATTCTTGTTAGCACCTTACAAAGTTATACTTTTTAGGTAAGAATCTTAAAATAAAATGTTAAAAAAGAATTAAAAACCCTAAAATGCAAAATTAAAACTTCTTATTCCGATTCGAAATAACATTAAACGTAGGTATATGTTATACAACGATCATCGCATAGGTATCAGGCACGTATACAGGGGGGTCAACTCCTCCCCTCAAAAAACTACTATGAACCCCCCTAAATGTACGTGCCTGGTAGCTATTGCTTAGGCAAACAATGCAAAGTACCTACATCGAAATCTTAGGCCTAATAATAATATTATAATATGCGTCGATAAATATAATATATATTGGCGAAATCGTGTCCCAACCATGGCCGACTATTTTGATTCAAAATTCGGCAGTTAGCAATAATTTGCTATTACGTGTTTCTCGAATATGCATCGAGTAAAGTTTCTGCAAATTGCCGGTTCGGTGACTGAGAGTTTGGTGACATCTTACGGTCAAGTCCACGGGATCTCTTGAAATGAAAACGACGCCTTCCTCCACCGAATATTTACCAAATACATCCTTCAAGTTTTAGGAAGATGGTTATACTTACGTTAAAATATTTCCATAATACGAATCAGAGAGGTTCTATTCAGGGACTGGAACCTCACCGAAAAGAACCTGTTTTGGAACCAAATTTGTCACTAAGCAACAATCTTGTTGTGCTTAATAATTTATTTGGTTTAAATTTCATTCAATTATTTCGATTCTATATTTTCGAAATCAGAAACATGGATACGCAATCCTTTTCTAGTGGAATTAAATACAATTAATGATTCAGACTTTGTAAAAGACGAATGAATTGATTTAAAATCAAAAGAAATGGCACTCCACGATTTTCAAACAAAAAATTTAATCGAATTTTGGTGTTCGTTGACGAAGGCTTATCCATGAGCTGTATCCATGGCAATGACATTTTTGATTCCATTTCCTACTACCAATCTCTGTGAGTCTGGATTTTTTTACAATGGTCACAATTAAAATAAAGCAAGAAATCGATTGAACATTAAGGACGATATGCGTGTTGCTCTGTCCAATACGGTCCCAGATTTCAAGGCAATATTGCAATCAAAACAACAGCAAATGCCACATTAAAATTGGTTTTTGGCTATAAGAAAAAGTGATGATTCACAATAATTGAATGTAGTATTAAGTCTTAGATTTATCATTAAAAAAAATTAAATAATAAAATAAAAATTGTATTTATTTATTTATTAATTTTTTTTTTTGGGGGGGGGGGCGCGTGATTGTATTTTATACTTAAAAAGGGTCCATGGCCCAGAAAAGGTCAAGAATCTATGCCTTATTTAAATTAATTTTAATACCGGAACCTCACCGGAACCCTTATTTAAATTAATTTAAGAACCGGAACCTTACCGGAACCGATACTTTTACTTGACAAATTTTTTTCCATAAGTAAAAAACCAAATCAGGTAACAATTTTTATATTTTTTTAAGAACCGAAAGATACCAAACCCTTAATGTTGGGAACCAAACCGGAACCGGAACCGAAATTTTAGTTTTACTGGGAACCAAAAAGGAACCGGAACCGTAAAAATCATCAAGTCCCTGGTTCTATTATGATAATTACACTATACGATTGATAAACACTAAAATTAAAATAAATTAAAAAATATAAATATTATTCCAGCTCCGTTCACTGTTCAAAAGATTGTGTGCAATTCCTCTTGAGTAACGAAGGGCTGGAGTATGACATTTCATCATGATTCTTAATATATTATGTATAGAAATTTTTTTTGGACTAGGGTTCCCAGAAATTAATTTTTCGTAACATCCCTGTCAAGTCAATATAATAATTTTTTAATATACCTAATTTTATTCAATATTTTTGATTTCTATAAATAGTTAAGTACCTCTTGAAAGTTTGTCACCGTTTTAAATATACATTGGTATTGGTACCAGCCGTAATAGACGGAATAGTAAAATGTACAGTCACTACCCGTCTGTAACATCAGTCGCCTATTTTTAAAATTTTTACCATGACATTTTATCGGAGGTATTTTGACTGGAGATATTTTGACGCGTCACCGACAAGATTATATTCGTTCGAGCGGAGTTTGCACGTATCGGCTCACAAACTTCCCAAAGGTCACATGCAGTCACTTCATTTCTAGCATATCTTGTATTCTTGTCGTATGCGCTCTACCGACCACATTATGAATCGCTCCCTATATAAATATTGATGTTAATACAATATATAATACCTTTTTTTTTTTTTTTTTATTAGCTTCTAGAAATATACTATTATAGCTCAACAGTTACATGCAATTATACAGTAATATAATATGACGATTACATAATTTTGATAAAATTAAAAATACAATATTAATGAATATGATAATATTTAAAACATACAATAAAATAGATGGCATAATAATTGACCTACCGAAATAAGCCAATTAAAATTTAAAACAATAGACAGAAAGATTAATTTGAGACATGATTAGATATATATATATATACGTGTAATGGAAATAATAATTAAGTAATATGATAACAAAAAT
>WHPZ01586129.1:0-19095 GCA_016617965.1 Macrosiphum rosae
CCTCCAGATTTTTAGAAAACATTTTAGGGTGCTGTGAGTCAAAAAAAGTTGGGCAACTCTATTTAATATTATAATGAATTATGCATTGATAAATTATATTTTAGAAATATTCTATTAAGTTTTTACGGGCTTAATCATGATGCAGCCAAGGTTAATCATTCCTATATACACGTTATAAAGGAAATATCAAAATTTGTGTACAAACATTTAATAAATAGCTTGGACTTAATATCGATATTTGTTATTTTAACAATATATATTTATTTCAGTGATTTAAAAATAATATAGTTGATGTAAATATAAAATATGAATGAAAGAAATTAATCATTGTAAATGGTTTTGATACAATTTTCGTTTATTAAACATTTTAAAATTTTTTTTTGTATAAATTTAGTATATAACTTTATATTTTATTTTCTACGTAACTCAAACTTATATACTGCCAACAAAGGCATTATACTTAAAAGGGAAGTGCAAACATGTTATACTATTATTATTTATTAATTATTATATATAATATAATATCATTGTAAGTAATTATTTGTTTGCCCAAAAAATTATATGTATATAGATAATAGATATATAACTACATATAGGCTACAGCCACAGGTCAGGTATATATTATATTTATATATATATATAAATACAATATGATTTAATAATATTAAGGGTTATTTTTATTTGTGTATATGAATACAAAATTAATAAAATGTTTTCATACCTCTTGAGTTTTAAATCAACAAAAGACGAAGATTCGTTGTAATTAATACTACTTAATATGTTTATTCAAATTTCAATATCATTTGTAATTTAATAACAAAATTGGTTAAATTGATTATATATGTTTTACAATGCCTCGTGCATTGTTTCAAAAGAACAATAAATAAAATACGTGGTATTGTGCATTTAAAATAATAATGTGTAAGTCGAGAATACTAATGCTTATGGTATAGATTTTATGAAGTAAGCAAGTTGAGTTAAAGTAAACTCTATAACAAACTACCAGATGTCATAAAATGTAAAAGCATAATGTGCTATATAGTTAATGGATTTAAAAATGTTGTATTGTGTTGACATTATAATTTATAACATTAATACCTAGTTACTATGTAATTTATCAGAACAAATTAAATGTTATGAAAAATAAATTCAATATTTTTAGAAGTAAATTTTGTCATTTAACTAAAATAATAACTAGTTTTTATTTATTATTTAGACGTGGTTTATGTATACTTTAATCATTCTAAATAACTCGATAAAAATATATTTTAGTTAAATATTTAATCAAGGATATTATAATATAAGAAACACTATTAGTATCTTATAAATGTATCATTACAGTTTATAATAATTGGAAAACATACCTAATAAACAGTACCTATTTAAGTACCTACTTAAGGGCATACAAATAGGGATTTTAAACAATTATCAATAGTGTTAAAATAGGGGTTTTTGAAACTTAAGATAATGTGAATAATATATTTAACTAATAACAATATACATTTTGACATTTTGTAAATTGCTTACAGTTTGGTACCAGAGACAAAATCAAATTCAAAATATTGACAGTGGAAAATTATATTTAATTACTTATATTATAATATAAGACATTAAATCAATAACTTCTTACCCAAACACACTATGTGAAACACTTGGGGCGACAGTGTAATTATTAAACAGTTACGATGCAGCTGTAAATATATTTTTTAATGGTGTAAGATAATAATTTGGCGTAGGCATCCATCACCGGCATACATTAATAACAAAAACTTGAATTAAAAAAAAATGCTGTCAATACTTTTACATTTTTTCAATCAAATATACAAAACAATACCAGTTTGTATATATTATAATGTACTAAAATATACATACCAATAGTTTAAAGTGTGAATAACTTTTAGTAAATCAATTCATATAATGCTCCATCTCCATGATATAATATAATATTGTATACAATTACAATATATACTCAATTTTATTACTATGTTCATTACTATGGCTTATACGTTAATAATATGCTACACTCGTTATAATATTAACAACGGTCACCTCTAAATTAGGAACAATATAATTTATATAACAAAGTAATTATAACGGTATTTTAATTTATTAAATTGTTTAACATATTTTATGTTATATCTAAATCAGTTTACGAAATAAGGTAAGTATTGTGTTAAATAAAACAATTGTGAGAAGTCTAAAAATAAGAATGGTTACTAATAATAGAGCCAGATGTAAATAAGTACCTACACAACCAAGAGCGCAATTAGAGTTAAAATTCTGGGGGGGGGGGGGTACAACAGGTTGTAGCCTACAGCCAAACTAACGAAACTATTTCCTAACTATATCATGTACAGAATACCACAAGCTAAAGGAATACGTTCAATGTTCTAGATTTATTTTTATTTTTACATATTCCATTGGTGAACTTCGTTAACAAGTGTTTAGTTTATGAAATTATCTGAAAAACAATTAAAACAGTTTGCAAATAAAACAAACAAACAAAAATTTAAAAAACAAATTAAAACGAAAAAATTGGATAAAATTTAAAAATTATCAAAAAATTGAACACCCTTATGATGGTTATTTTCAAAGTTATTGATAGGTACTTCCGCTTTTAAATCATTGTACAAACTACAAACAATTTATCCTGAAACCACAAATAAAGTTCATTTCAAAAAACGCACTTACAGAAATCGATTATATAAGTAATTAAAAAAATAGAGCCGTTTTTGAAGAAGTTATGATTCTTGGTAGGTATCTACTGTTTCTATTTTTTCCTTGAATTTTGGACACCTAATACATATCCCAATATTATAATAAAAAAACTACGTAAAGAAATGTTATGGTTTTTGTAATTGCCTTTATTTTTGTATTTAATTTCTTAGTAATTTCATCACTTAAAGCTATATTATGTTGAAAGTTTATGAACTATAATGACAAAATACCTAATAAAAAAAAATTAAAAATTAAAAATAACTTTTAAATGTTGATTGGTACCTACAAACCAGGGAGACAATTTTAAATAATTCAAAAGTGTTAATACGGTTATAATAATACTATGAAATTTAATTTCGTAAAATATTTAAATATGCAATACAAATTATATAGGTACATTATTTAAGGTAAGTAAGTAAACGATGCCTTGTTGTACGATTATCTTATTTTGTTGTAATTAAAAAGTTAAAACAAAGTTCCACACAAGTAGTTAATTTTGTAACCAAAAAATATAAAAATATACATAAATACAGTTTTTTTTTATAGTTATTTTAAGTTCAAATGTTGATGAAATTATATATTAAATAACCAAGAATAACGATTTTAATTATTTTTTTTGTAATTTTATAATATTAATTAAACTTACCGGTTGTCCGGCTACAGTAAAAATGACAAGTAATATCAATATAAATATAATATAAAATATCCTGGACTGATAACACGTCTTCGCTAAGAACCGTTGTTCGTATACAATGATATTATATCATTGAATTAAAATGTTATACCATCCATTACAGTGACCCCTTTGTAACCTACCGTATAGCAAAGCGACATCCATGTACCTCCTTTTTTTTTTTTTATAAATATCGGTAACATTTTTTTCACTGAGTCAAAAAACTTGAAAATGTAGTACTTCTGCAAGGTGCCTCATACGTTGTTATTGTAGTAGTTCATAAAAGCTACAATAGCAAATTATTAGAAATATATACATTTGACTAAATTAGATATTTGAACAAAGAATAACGATTTTATTTATTTTGGTGTAATTTAAAAATATTATTTGTTAGTACATGAAACCTTTTAAGTGTATACTATAGGTTATTATATTTATACACACAATGACATTTTCAAATGCTATGCTTTCGGAAAAAGTTAATTTAAATTTACTATAATATTACTATAATAGTAAAATAAATTATACTTTGATATCAATCATATCATCAAAAATACTTAGTAATATAATATGCTGACATGCTGATCGTTTTCACACAGAATCGTTTTTCGTATGCAATGATTTATCATTGAATTCAAATTTAGCACATCCATTACAGTGATCCACTCGACATCTACTGTCCAGTATAGAATAGCAGTACTAATTTCCCCACCTTTTTTAAATTTGACAATGAGACAATTTAATTAAACTCTATATGATATTATAGAACATAAGTTCCACAAAATTATATTTCCAAAATGTAACACTTGCTAAGACAAACTAGACAATTATATATATTATGTATTATAAATAATACCCGTTTACAAGATTAAATAAACAAAACAGTTTATAAACTTCCATACGACCATCGTATAAGATACATAATCTTGAATCACATATGTTAACACTATTCTCTTACACACGTGCTTATACCTAAATTTACATAGACTTAAAACTCCTTCTTGTGTGATTTGCAATCTCATCGAAATAAAAGTAGTGACGACTTGCTCACCTTATAAAAAGACTGTTCATATAGGTGAATGAATACAATACTCCATCACTCTTTTGTCATATAATTTATCTATAGTACGTTAGTGCGCTTAATTCACGTTGAGGTTTCTACAAACTTTCTAGACAAGACAACTTCTTACCAGGTTTTCTTGTTTTTATTTAGTTGTTCGAGTAACACTTGTACAGGTATAGAAATATAGGACACTAGGTAGTAAAGTAGTTGTTGTGCACTCTTTTTAAAACAAATTTGTTACAATTATTCCACGAGGACATACCTAATATTATAATCTTTATAATATAATATTTAATAGAGTTTCTAAAATTTAAGTGCTAAGGAAACATCTATTCATAATCGGTCGTTAATGGTAGTTTCGAAACTCCTAACATCGGTAATATTCAGAGGACATTCTAAGTATGAATGGAAAATCGGATCACAGTCAAACCATAATTTATTGTTACACGATAGTGATAAAAGCTTTAATAATATAAATGTCTAGACTTATTAAGCAACCCATTCAATAACACTCAAAACCGTTATTGTGACACAGTGACATCAAAAGTGTGATTCAATTTTAATTTCAATACCTCACATTCATAATATTGTGAAGACAGATGGTTCTCTTATAGATGTTATCCATGATACCTACCAAATAAAATTACCTATTGAATCAATACGAACCAATGGAATTTAGGTTTTAAATAGATATGAATTTCAAGCACCGTCCCTGTCAGCTGACAATATGTCTCCGCAATCACATGGAAACACATGGAATCGCATACAGTCGTGGCTATCGAGTCCATAAAAACGGAAGTACAAAGATATATTTATGTAATTATGTACTTAGTAATAACAAGTTGGAATGGCGATGAACCATAAAATATATTATTATTATACAAACCAGTTGCCACCAAACCACAAGATCCCAGAACACATTATTATGTAAACATCGGCCACACTACCCCTCAATATCCATGAAAGAATTCCAATAACACTCGCGGTTGTGTTGCCCTTAACACTCATAATATTATAGTCATAAATACATTCATACATATACACAAACATTATACATTTCATTTTCGTATGTACCTATATTTAAACCTTTATTCAAGTACATTAATAGTTACATTTGAACATTTCATATTTTTATACAAATACCTTAGTGATTAGTAATTTATAATTGTAAATAAATATTAAATATGAAACAAATGGCAGAAGACTCGATACGGAAAATATTTAATTTTTTTAGCCTAAAGTATTATACTTAACTTTAATATTATGATATAACTGTGATTTATAACTTACCATACTTAATAATGTCTCAAGAGTCAACACATCAAAAAAAAAATAAAAAAAATATGTACACATTTATTCACAAATAGATTTTTGTAGTTACTATAAATTTTATTCAATTTGTTTTTCGTTTCGTATCCATGCATAACGTGTCATAAATCATAATGCATTTTAATTTGTTATGGTTACTCATTATAAATATTATCATTACGTTAGTCAATTCAAATAAAAGTATACTTAAATAAATACAATTAAGTAACCACTACAGTATTTACAGTAATTAATAATGTAACAAGAATATTATGTTTACTAAGTATTTAACATTACAATTGATCTTATTTGCAATCATAGGTATTTGTAATATTATAAAATGGCATTTTACTTAATTTTCATATTATATCACGTCTTTTAAAGATTTAATCATTAATACATTTTTTTTTTAACTTGGCTTTTTTTTACATGGAGTTATAACGAAGTGTTTTTAGTGTGATTATAATTTCGTTAGTCAATTCAAATAATTTGAGAGTAAATTTATATTTAATTGTTTTATTTAAGCTTGGTAATACAAAATGGCATACATTAATAACATTTAATAATAAAATACCACAACAGTTAATACATCTTAAAACTTAACATCCTATTTGTGTATAGGAATATTATGAAATTCTTAGGGGTTTATACCTGAGAGGGAGTGCAAGTAGACATACTACCCCTAGGTACTTCTAAAGTTCTGACGATGTATAAACATCGTACTTCTTAAAATTTTCTTTAAAAGGTACGTCTGGTACCCCCAAACCTTCAAATTGAATTAAACTAATTTCCTCGGTTAAAAATAAATAACTATTTTTAGTTGTGTTCAGTTATTTTATTAATTAATATGTTTCAGTTTGATTAAACATATTATTATAGAAATTAGTATTTTGTTCAAATTCTTCTATCATCAACCATCACTTACACATTATGGTATAGAATATGACCCCCGTGGAATTTTAAATTCCTGTAGGTTAGGTTATATAAAAATGTTAGTGAAAATACTGAAAACTAACATTCAAATTAAAAAAAAATAGCGTTCTAAATAAATGATGACAAACAATTTGTAACGGAAAACGACAAATCTCACCCAAAACCCAACAAAACCAATTCACGAAAAAAAAAACATTGTAACCGCAGTGACCACACCAACCACACCAACACTTACATAAAATCAGAAACATAGGTTGGTAATTATAGGTATGTAGTTAGTGTGGTTTTCATAAGCAAACTACAACACGAGCTCGAGATGGCACACTTGACATAAATACTGGTGCGCCTTGCTCATATTACTCACTTCGCCATTAACTCTTCAACTTAAAACATCTCAAGATTCCAGAACAGAAGAATGGAAGACACAGATCAACAATCCTTAAACGACCGTGTAAACGAATGACTGTGGATAGGCGACTCACTCATGGGCAGTAAGCCTCTCCACTATCAATCGAGACTCTGAGCAGCTACAACTACTTAGCCACATCAATCTTCGGTTAAAATATTAAGTTTTGCCGTCAGTGGCCGAGCCCCCGGACACTTTCGGTTGCATACCCACCGACGTGTGTTTGCGGTTGCATACCTATTGAAGATATCCAGGCGTTAAGCCTTGCAACCTGCAGTGACTGAATCATGATGAATCGTGACCGCAAGTGTTTGTTATTACGGTGAACATTCTCTTACAATTTAAATTTTCTTAACCAAAAACGCTCTTTTCTCAGTGGCCACGAATTGTCACACCTGAATCACCTGTTTAGAGTTTCGTCTCCGGGCCAATGTCTTCAATCGTAACCATTTGTATGTAAGTATGGCACGGGGAATACGACGGTCTCATCCAAATATTGTAAAGCAAAATATCATCTCCCATAAGGTTTTGTAACAATTATTAGAACAGGCTCTTAGGACAATCACCTAATGATAATCGCCTAATTAGGCCTCACCTATAGATAATGTATAGTATACTTAAAGATGTTTTTATATGAATAAAAGAAAGTTATAATTAAAATTTCGGCTTTTTAATTCTTAATCTCTACGAGGCAGTGACACATCCGAGTGTGTACCGTTTCAAATTGTAGTTGTTTCACTATAGCTGATGATACATATTTCACATAATAGTATGATACCTATAAACACATAGCGGAAATATACGAATTTTGTATAGGTTGTACCTCCTACCTAGTACAACTATACTCCATATTAAAGTAGGTTTATAATATTACACATTTACTCCCAAGTTACAGACAAAAGCAATATCGTGTATCCGAAAAAACAGGATACACAGCAAAAGCGGAGTTGTTGAGTATGCACAAAATGTAAGAGTTCAACATTTGTAAGTCGTAGGAACTTATGATCCAATAGTTTAGTATCAGGCTCTACACATAGGATACGTATAGGCTACTAAGTAATTTAAGTAACTGAGTTATTGAGCGTTGACTGTTTTTACTGACACACAGTATATCTAATTTTAAATCTGACCAATAATTGTGAAGCCTGGACCACTCAATCATAGTAAAACGTGATAGTTGCAACCATACCAAAGCTAAACTCATGATAGTTTAATGTGACTGTCGCTGTGAGAAAAAATATGACAGTTTCTTTCACAATTTCATAGCTCATAGTACAACCGTTGCGTTATCAAACGTGCATGATTGTTTTTTTAGCCATTAAAGCCCTAATTATCTGCATGTTATATAAAACTTATGTTTACGCTATACTTCCCCTCACCATTGGTTGTGACAACGTAATAAAATTATAAGTTTGAGTAATAAGAATTATTTAATTAATATAATACATGGAACGCTCAAAATAATAAATGTATTAATTGTGTAATAGATATATGTATCTACTATGCTCGTCTATTGCTTAAAGAAGAGGCCCTGTTTGCGTTGTTGATGAGGAGTGAATTCAAGTCTTAGTGACCTTTACAACGCTTAACCTCATAATAATTATGAAATCATTTTTTTGAATTATTCAAATATAATAAATTGCAATTACACAACATGTTAATTCTAAAATTTGAAATGTATGTTATTCATTGCAGTGTTATACTATACCCAAAACTAGTATTTTAAACAATTGTACATCAAGTATATAATATGATGTATGGAATTGGTGTATATGAATAACACTTAAAAGGGTCGATCAAAGTTTATTCGTATTATAAAGTTATAGTTTATGTTTGCTTAAGGGGAGTTTGATTTAAATTCGTACATAAATTATAGCGGGACCAACATCGTATTCAAACGAGAGATAAGAAGTAGAATGCACGTCGTCTACAACTCGTCTACAAATATAAAAGTGAACACTGAACACAGAATGATAACCCACTGAAATTGAATAGAATAAAAGGCTCTGGGGGGTGATATATATTACCCAAATCACCCACCCTATATACCTACGCCACTGAATTTAATATTTCTCACGAGTAGCATATACTTAAACAACGATATGAGAGGATTTTTGGTTACTATATTTTACAAATTATATTGAATGGGTACCCAGACATTTTTATTTTATATGACCTAATCGACATGCAATAAAAAAAAAAAAAATTTTTTTTTTAGGAATTTGTGGCCATTTTGGTTATCCGGACAGTTGGTAAGAAGGTTTATTGATCAAATTCATAATTTCTCAATGATACAGTTATTTAAATAATACTTATTTTAGGTTTGCTTACCTATTGCTTTGATATTGCACTTTTAGTGTTCTCTTTCAATAGATAATACTATAGGTATATAAAACTATTCTCTTAAGTTAATCTTCTATTAGTGTACACACGTGTAGTGACTAGTGGCACGTCGTTGCCGTCGTGTTATATATTATATTTGTACAGTGTTATTTAATGATATAAATTTAAAAACCTTTGTATTTTTTATTTTAAATAAGTGCCTTTAATGCCTTGAATGACTTAACATGCAATAATATAATATTATGATAACAGAATACAATTTGTAATACGCTATTAATTTAAAATGTGCCTAATACATATTTTTTACATGAAAATAATTATTGACCTCTATATAATATTAATAAATGGAAATATTTTTTTTCTGATGATTTTATTTTATAGGCATATTAATTTAGTTTTAGTGCAATAAATAAAAATCTCATTCGAAATTACGAACAATAAACATTTTTGTTGTTGACGAATTAATTGTAGACTAATTGTTTTTGATGAACTATACTTTTATGAAATGATTTTTATCAACTGTCCTAGATCTGGTTTCTTATTCACTAAAAAAAAATATCATAGCTTACTGTCGTTCAGTTTTACATATATTGCCGTGGTATTTTCACCGATATCAAATATAGTTTATATTAGAAAATGAAAAAACACCAGATCGCTACCTGTAAATTATATATTTTTTAAGAATGTACCTATTACAACTTTTGAGTCATAAATCAAATTTAAGCTTTCACATTTTCCTTAACATTTTAACACAAACTATGAATTATTCATAAACTGTAAGTGAGCTCTCCTTAAAATTGTATTTGTAATGCGATGTTTTATAATTTTCATCTAATGACAACACGTATTGAACGCAATAATATTGTGGACAAATATATTATAATCAGATGAAAAAAACATAAATACAACGTTATAATATTATATTAGTTGTATATAATATAATGCCGAATAATTATGTGTGATAGTAATATTATTAAAATACTAGAAAAATGAATTAAATAAACTGAAATTAATAATGTTCATCAATCCTGAAACTTTTTGTGAAATGTATTTATAAAATAAATATTTGTTCTACATTCTACTAGGCTAAATGGAATACATTTTTTAACAAGATCTATGCTTGAAATATTGTCACAACTTCATTAAATTGGAGTATATTATGTTTTTATTAGTTAGTAGTAGAACTGTGTAAAAGTTTTGAACGTTTTATTGAAATATCATAAGTTATTAATTTATATTTAAATTTTTCCAATACATTTGTGATCAAAATGTTTTACTAAGTATTTTGTGTATTTAATATTTCTTAAGACTTTAAAAACTTATTAAAGTTAGGCGTAGTGAACACGACTCTAAATATTATAGCCTTTGATTCATGTTTGACGAAACTTTGAACTAAACAAAACCTAAACGTACATAGCTAAAGCATTTAAACTTTTAAGGTATTCAAATTTTCAATGAAAACCCAAGTTAAACAAAAATCATAATAATTATAACAATATTCTAGAAATTATAGTTAGGTATAGAAAATTAAAACGTTCATGCATTAAATAATAAATTTTAATAATTATATTTTATTTATTTAAAAACTTTAGAAATTAGATTTTTTCCAGTACCTATATTCATGAGTAGATACATTTTCGCATTGTGATTAACAGTTATATTATTTATTATATTATAAAAACAATCTAATTTATGGTTCACCAAGATTAAATGACTTTTGAAGCATACCTAATGTACTACTTTTACTCTGAAATTGTTATGTTATTGTATTGAAATAGAAGTAGTGTTCAATCCATTTTACACAAGAGCAAACTGCGCACAATAATATAATGATGTCATTTCGGTCGAGTTTACACACAATACTTTTTACGATTCCGTAGACCAAAGTCGCATCAAAGGTGGAATTTATAGTTTTTTTGAAAAATATGCTCCATGTATATAGCTATAAATTAGCAGAGGTCAGTCTATTTTCATTGCGCGCGTGAATTTTTTTTTTTTGTGTGTGACTTGTCTTACTCCATTTTATGAGGTGGTTATTTTCCAAGGTAACACACAACGGGCAAACTTATTCTATTTTGAATATTTCCTTACATTTAAGATAACAATATTATGTTATCGTTTTAATATTTACCGAGAAAAAGAATGTCAGTCAGTGTGATATATTTCCGCTGAGTGTAGAGTCATACATATTAGGGTCACTGCAAAAAGTTTAAGTTAATGCGAATTTGATTATATAAACAGAATCGTTTAATACACATATCTATAACACTGTTATGTAAATTAAATTAACAAATGTGTCAATGCCAGAAATTCAACTGATTTAACAATATTAGGAATAATGAAGATTCATTTATTTAGTTACGTAATAATGTTACACTGAAATTTGAAATACTATCAATTTTATAAAAATGAAAAATATGTTTACTTATTGCATAACCAATGATTGTATAACAAAAAAACTATTTGTCTTATAATATTAAAAAATAATAATCATAATATTTGACATATTTTATCAATCAATGCCATGATTAGAATAATACAACTAATTAAAAACTGCCCACGTAGAATGATGACGTGACATTGATATACAGAATTTACGACACTTTAATAATCATACAACTACAATGAATTTTTTCCGACACTGTACAAAAGCGTCAAGTAAAATTTAGATCCCTACTTTGTATTTACGATAATATTGCCTTCATGTAAGCATAGTGATATATATTATAAACCTACTACTACACCACGCTGTAAGTCATAACCAGTGATACTTGTAATTATTATACCTAATTTTTATAAAATTATACTTAATTTTGTTCTTTGATGTGTAGTTTTGTAGCCAAAATATTTTACTGCCTATCTTGATTATTGATTACTCATGTTAATCATCACTATAATATACAGGATACAAAAGTTTTAATCATTCATAAATCATATTATGACACATAGTGGAAAACTTGAAAACAGT
Organism: Macrosiphum rosae; assembly: GCA_016617965.1. Lineage (NCBI taxonomy): Eukaryota > Metazoa > Arthropoda > Insecta > Hemiptera > Aphididae > Macrosiphum > Macrosiphum rosae. The sequence goes on from WHPZ01586129.1 coordinate 12,413, forward strand.
ATCTGTATTTTATTCTATATGTATACCACATATTCGTGTCATTTTAGAATAATTATTGTATAATATTACAATAGGTACTTTTTCAAATAAAAAATAATAAATTCATACTATAAACACGATTATTATGAAAACTAGAATTAAAGAACACGCCACGTGAAGAATTATTACAATATACTCTACACAATATACATACAAGTATATAACAAAATATATTAATATATTAATAATTATTATCAGATTGAAAAAAAGAAAATTTTGTACATTTTTAAGAGAGCGAGTTGACACTTTTATTTTGTTTTGAAACGATGTATTTATACACACTTTTAATATATACGAATTATTTACATGTGAATTTATACATATTGAATCTAATAATATTGCTCTACTATTTACATAAATAAATCCTTGTCGGATATTACTTAATATTGTATTTTTGTTTTATTATAAAATAATAATATTATATGGAAAAGAAATAAGGATTTTTTTTGCCATTTTTCAAACTAATATTTAATATATTATATTAACTTTAATATTATTATAATTTACCGAACGCATTATGTTTTACTTAAGGAAAAAACGTAGGTACCTACTACTTTTAATAAAAATCACGAATACCTACAATATTATAATAATATTATTATACATCATTGACGGGCCGGTACAATAATGTGACAATTTTAGGTTAGGGTACTATCGTGTCTTACATGCAATACGGTATAATATACATATTATATAGTTTACTGTAAACGTGTCTGGAATATCGCAGCGGCAAGTGTAAGCACATATTTTGAAGTCACAGATTGTCAAACCACGGAATTTAATATTTCCATAGACTGTACGTATATAGAGTATTATACACAATGTAATACGAAAGTCTGTTGTACGTGGTGTATTCTGTTGTAGTTTTCCAGGCACCGAAACAGCTGAATTATTATTGTTATTATTATTATTGTTGTGGCATGTGTTGCTTATTTCGGACGGCAGAGTGATATTTTTTTTCTTCGCTTATATAGTTTTTTTTTTCTCAAAAGTTATATATTTTCGAGAGAACAATAAAAAGGTTGGCCAACAAAGGAACACACACAAATAAAACACGTTTTACTTCTTCATAACTTTACACGGCGAGTCACTTGTATTCTTGAGAGTTATCTTTATAAATGTAAGTTGAACAACGCTATAGATGAATTATTATTTTATATAAGTAAGTAGTAAAAGTACTGTATATTTTTTAATGCTATCGTTTAATGTTTATAATTTTAGTATTAATTGAACATTTCATCGAAAATATAATATAAATCGTTATGATTGTAATGTGACTTAGGTACAATTTAATAATTCAATGTTGGTTCATTAGAAACATTGCTTTTTATGTGTAATCTGATAAAGTAAAATTATTATCAAAAGCATTTTCATTATAACTAATTCAGTTATTTATTTTACAATGGTAATTTAATGCAACAAGCTTTGCCGGGTGCTTTGGTATAAACTTCCAATACTATAGTGAAGCATTATATTATATTAAATTAGTTATATAAAGGTATATAAAGTGGAAGTAATTAAGAGTTTTAAATATTATATAAATAAAAATATAAAATTACTTGAAGTAACTTTTGTTTTGAAAATTAGAGCAAATTATACAGGCAATACAATGACGTTTGATGTTGTCCACGTACAGACTTTATATACGAGGTTCTACCTGCCTCTTATCAAAGCTTAACAACTTTCGTAAATTTTAAATATATTATGGAAATTAGTACCTAATTTGACTTTTAAAATATCAACATTTCCATAAATTGATTAATATGGTATTTTTTAAGATAAACAAAAACAAAAATTATAATTTTTTGAGTGTAGTTAAATGGTACAAATTATAATAATAATTGTGGTTTCATATGGTAATAATTATCCATAATCGTAATTAAAAAATATTATTCAAAATATATTTACAAGAGTAAAAATAGTGAGTTATTATTCCTATCAAATACAGTGAAATTATAATATAAAACAATGGAATTGTAGCCCAATTGTGTTTTTATTAAATGTAGTTAACTTTGAGTCTAACATTTTTGTTATATTTCCCTATAAATTTAAAACATGTCTTATGTTATATATACAGAGATACACTAATATTACAAAAATATTTAACAATAAATTATCATTTAATAAGTCTTAAATAATAATTTATCGTTAAATATTTGGTAACTGCAGTAAAGAGCTATTTTAGCATAACAATATAATAAATAACAGAATTAAGAATATTAGGTATTATTTTTAATTTCGTGACTTGCATAATGACGTGAGAGAAATAAAATATAATGTTTTATCTTAAACAGAATATAAAAATCTTTTTTAATCATACGGACAACTGTGTATTATAAATTATTATTATAATATAATATACAATCATGACAGTTTAAAGGTGTAAACAATAACAATACAATGGTTATAATTAGAGGTAGTATGTTGATGACTTTTGCATTTTCTTCCTTTGATCCTAGAAAATACTATCTTCGCTAAACATCTGTTTCATGCTCCCTTAATTCAAAAAAATACTAATCTTCTTTTTAATTATTTTGAATTCTATTTTTGTTGCCGAATTTTCGTTGTAACAAAAGGTATTGTGTACAGATACAGATTTAAATAATTAATATAATATAATACAATTATTGTAATAATTTCATAAATATATTTTTACTGTTGAATAAACTTAAAAAGCGGGTATAAGTGGATGTCGCTCTGCTGTACCGTATAGATTACAAGTCAGTGGCGTAGCCAGGATTTTTTTCAGGGAGGTGGGAGGGCCTGATCAACTTTTACACTTTTACAGATTAAATACGTACTAGCACAGATAGATAGCTGAACAGTGTTAATACATATAGTTAATTTTAAAATATTTTAAATACAATTTAAGACTTTTTGAGCGACTATCATAGACCATTAAAATAATATTTAAATTTTCTTAACTTTTCGGGGGGGGGGGGGCTGCAGCCCCCTCGGCCCCTCCCCTGGCTACGCCACCATTACAAATGGGTCAATGTATAATGGATTGTATTAAACTTGAATACAATGATATAATATCATTGTATAAGAAAAACGATTCTGAGCGGAGACGGTTTGTCAGTCTGGATATTTTATATTGTTATTATTTATTATAGCCTGTAACTTGAATTAATTTTATAATATTATAATTCTTTATTCGTTTCTATGGTGATAAACAAAGCGTTAGAAATTTTGTTAAAATCCCGTTTTTAGCGGTGTTTTGTAATTTTTCAGTGGTTTTTCTCGTGGCATTAAATAGCTATTGAGAAAATCGAAATATAACATCTTTAAAATACCATCTTGAACCAACTTTCTAAAAGATAAGATACTATATTATGTTGAAATAGAAGCACTTCTTCTGTTAGAAATTTTGTATACAGAAAAAAAAACACCATTGTAAAACCAATAGCTTTCTCGCTCCGCTCAGAAACTAAAATTAAAAGCTTACTAAATTTTGTTTACGAACATTTATTAGGTCATTTTTATCGTTTTTTAGGTCATCAACATTCTATCTCTAGTCATAATATTTATATTTTATTCCAATATTATATTTTTTGATGTGGAAAAAATGTAACCAAATTTAAATTTAAATAAATCATATTCATACAAAATGATAATGATATTAACTACTTTTTATTTGTAATTATTTAGGTATTTTTAAAATAAAACATTAAGATATAAGGAATATAGATTTAATCATTGATAATTATTTAGGTATACTTAGTATATTTAAAAATTAGAATTTATTCCCTTCACCCAGTGTAAGTAGTATAAATTATTTTAATATAGGCTGCACTGGAGCTCTTTAGGGTATGAAATAGTGAAAATGCACGAGACTCGTCAGTTGGATTATTATTAAACAACAGAAGGTAGACAATGACGAAGCTATTAATCAACTAACCAAAAACGGACTCGAATGAAGGGTGGTATAGTATACTGTATACATAATTTATATTGCATTTTGAAATGAACTTGCTTATTAAGTTCAAAAACAGCTTACACAATTTTAGAAGTGTATCTTAACATATAAAACGTCAAATCTTTACTTTTACTGAACATTCGTGGGAAAATAACTTATTTTAATATATTATTATATACTAATTTTCATACAAAAATGAGACTAACTTGCAGTAACCTACTAAGAAAAGTATTCAGTGTTTTAAAAAATATTCAAAATTTGAACTGATCGTAAATTAATATAATGATGATTTTAAAAATAACAAAATCATTTTTATACCATCTAAATTTATAATACTTAATGATGGCTTATCTTCTAAAAAAAGATATTTAACAAATTTCATAAATTAGTTTGCAATTTACATGATCAATTATTTTAGATATTATATTAACTTTTTAAACATGGGTATCTACTAAATATCTTTGTTGATAACAATATATTATATTTTTATTTTATGTCAAATTTAAATTAGGATAGGCAAATAAATATATTTTGTGTAAAGATACTAGTTACCTAGTATTTCAATGAGAAAACTATCTAGACTCAGTACTAGTATATTTTATGATAAAATAATAAAATGTATTATTTTGTTATATATACCTGGTACCGATACTATATTAGGTATAGTAAATATTAATAATATTATTAATATATAATACATTTCTTCTCGGATAAGGTTTTTAAAATTTAAAATTTAAGATAAGTCACTTATAAAAGAAAATGAAATGTCTTTAAAAATTCGAAAGACGCATATGATATACCTACCTAAACAATGTAAATAATATAATATGCAAATGTAAATTGAATATAACTGTTTGTACAGGTCTACGTGATACCAAAAGTATTTATTATTAGGTCTTCAATATGCTTCACTAAATATAGAACAATTATAATATGTAAGAGTCATAACGTAATCTTTAGGCAATTGTTGTTATGAACGCAGAACGAGTATGTGTACCTAATGTACGGCGTGCATGACAGCAATCTCATCGATTTCAAAGCACTCATGAACCGGTCAACCGACAATCGGTATTTATTTCATGTGCGACTCGTGACGAAACGTGCAGTGAGGCATACCGTGATGGTCACCTCATCGATTCTGGACTCTCAATGCGCCTGGCTGAACGATAATTCATTATCTAGAGCTTCTAATACAATAAGAGAGTGGACAATAAGCTAATGCGCTCTGACTGGCTGACACTTCATAATATCGCACTAATCAATGAACCACAATACAATTGTCTGTCCGGAGCAGTTTCAGTCATCAGATTAAGAATTAATATAAAAATTAAATATTGTTTTGTTAATTATTTTTCTTCGATAGATTTTAATTATTAATCAATTATATCAAATGTATAATATCGTACATGTAGCCCATTGTTCTTTATAATTAGTAATTTATTTAATAATATTGATCACTTAAATCAGCACCATGCCGTGTTTGGACAATACACTGCAGCTATAGTCCAGACATCTGTCAAACTATTTATTTATTTTCCACTGCATGGCCACCTTTTTTTTATTACATAGTATGCACATGTACAATTTATTAATAAATTTGTTTAAATATGAACAGACATAGTGAAAATTAAACATAATATGCCAAAAGTAAAAACGCAAAACAACTACCTATGAACATTGTTCAAAATTCACCGATTCCAAGGAGATAAAATATGTAACTCTAATAATTAACATATTGCTATAATAATTAACAGAATACAATTATAAGTACTAAATAATAATAAGTATATATTATATAATTAAATTCGATTGAATAAGGTACAATTTGAGCCATTATTTCAAAGGTATATAAAATACAAAATTCGAATGCATTCTTCAATTATTATTGTATTTTTTTTTTTAATTTAAGTCAATTTTTTAACTTTATATTTTTTCGTAGTAGGTATTATGAAAATATTATAAAATATTATAATATTGAAAAAAATACAAGTTGCGAGATAAATATATTAGTTAACTTTTTTTTATATATAATTAGTCAAATTTTTATATCATATTTTTTATATTTTATTTCTTCTTTTGTTGATTAGCAGTTCTTATTCAGTTTATACTTTATACTACCTTCTTTATACCTACTATATATTTTTTAACCAACATATTTTTTATAAAATGTTCAAAATAGTTAAAAGTAATATTTTAATCTGTTTTCTCAATATTAAGTGTCATAAAATTGAAAACAAATGTAAGCTTATTTGTTAATTGTTTATCCTACAAAGATTTTGCGTTATCTTTTACATAAAATCGATGAGTATTATAACAAATGCGTGATGGTATATGTGTTCAACAATTTCGTTGCGAGACAAAAACTATACAGTCTTAATAATTTATGCTTTTAGATTCATGCGGGAAATATAAATAATGGTGATAATGGTTTGCGTACATACCAGTGCATGCAAGTCGAGGTATGCTGAAGAAGTATTTTTCGGTTAAACTAAACTAATATACTGCCCTAATAACTACCCGTGTAATCTCTCTGTCGCATAAATTCTATTTTAAAAATATATTTCCGACCTTTAAAAAAATATATGATGATTATATAAAATATTATAAGTATCGATTACAATTCTGATGCTTGGGACCGGGTCTATGACCCTGGAAAAGCATAATGTTCCCGACCATTCACGTAATATTTCGGTCATCTAAGTGTTTTAAATATTCGAATGAAGGC
>WHPZ01586130.1:0-18940 GCA_016617965.1 Macrosiphum rosae
GGTTTGACAGCATTTATAAGCAATTTATACTTTCAAAATGTTCAAAATGTTCATATTATATTATATTAAATGAAATACATTTTACAATGTACATTAAAATATATTATAAACAACTTCATAAGTATTTGACCCTACAATTTTAATCGTATAGGTACATATTGTTGTCAATGATGTTTTTAAGTTTCTGTGAAATTATAGGATTTATAGATAACTTAAGAACTTTGTATTCATCCAGGCGATATTATGTTTTAATAAAGAAATATTAGGTCATTTGGGCAAATGATAATAATTACCAACTCGTTAAAATGGCATGATTTTTTTTTATAATTCGCCCAAACGATAATCTTTTTTTCCATTCAAGATAATATAATAATTGTCGTACTATTGTCTTATGATGTTTATTTGCTACATTCACTTACCTACCTAATGACAAGTATCCCATATCGTGAATTATACATTTTTTACACAATACCTACTAGTGATAATTTTTGTCAATTTCTCGAAAAGAATAGTCGTTTTGTAAATTTTACGAAAAAACACTTTTTTACAGGATATGGACACATTTTTAACATTTCAAGAAAGGGATATTTTTTGTCATTGTGGACCTTTTTTCTCGATGTGGATGGTTCTTATTCACATACACATTGTGTAAATCTATTTTTCACTATTACATGACATTATAAGTGATAAGTCTGCATAATATTAATCAATAAAATTATTATTTTTTTGTATATAAATATTATATTATTAAATTATCAGAATTAATCGAAACTTAATTTATGGGTAAATCTTAAGTGGGTGGGATTTTATGGATCCTCCAAACGAACATGGGTTGTATTGAATCGATGCATTTAAAAAACACATAAAATTACTATTTAAAAAATTAAAACTTAGATAATAATAATATAACAGGTTGATTTATTTAATTTTCATAATTTTGATTGTTTTTGTAATCTTATTACTTATTACATTTAGATATATTTTTTATTTAATATATATTTATTTATTATCTTCATAATAATATTGTATTTTTAATTGTTTTGTAATTATTTTTTTATTTTCATTCATTAAATAGATTAAATTACAAAATATGTAATAACTAAAGAAATTGTTATTGGGTTCGTCCCGTTTAAATTAATTATAAATAAATAAAGAACCGTATTAGACAAGCCAGGGTCGCTGCGATTTCGGGTGGGAAAAGATATTTATCTCCAAATTGAAATCAAATAACCATGCAAAACCAGCAAATGTGTATGGGTACTATTTAAAAATAAACTGTGGTATAATATTATAAAATTGTATTGACATAATACATATTATATTTTAATTGTATAATGAAACAATTATTAAATTGCATACGAAATAAATTTATAAGTTTAATGCAAGTTAATTTAAGTTTTTAAGTATATTACTTAATGTTGATAGTTTGATACTTCATATTATGGAAACTTACAATTATCTAGGTAAAAATAAAAATGAATTTGTTCTAGTGGTATTATGAGAACAAGTAAAATAAATATTCATTTGAATTGACAAATATTATAAAATTCAGTTTTGTTATTTTTAAATAGTGATAAATAGTTTTACAGATTATACAATATATATCGTGAAAAAACTTGCATGATGTCAAAAAACTTTTATCCATATTGTGTAAAAAAAAAAGTGTTTTCGTTAAGTGTGTACAATGACGATCCATTTCGGGAAATGGACAACAATGATCATCCATATTGAGAAAAAAATGTATTACTCGCATTATAGATAATAACTTTTGTCGTATTTGATAGGGTGCGAACTTGCTCTTGTCTAGATTTGTTATTTAAAATGTATAATGTGTTTGATGCCAACAGTTAAAGTATAGTACCGTATTGGAACTTTATTAATATTAACTATGTACGATAAATTAATTTATGAATTATCATTTGCATAATCATTTAAGAAAAAAATATATTAAAAATCATTTTTAATTTTTTATAATATTACAGAACTATTCGTTTTTATTAACTGTATTAACAATAAAACGATGAATTGTTAAAAAGTCGAAATGTTTGATGATAGTTTATAAATCTAGGTACCTAGGTACCAAAATATACATAGGTACCTATAACACTATTTTGCGATCATCTCTCATCTAATTATGGATAACTATTACCTATTGATAGGTAAATCGTTTCATGTCAACATTTTGAAATGACGCTCTTTCAGTTAGCACACTGTAATATTATGGTGGATGCGACAATATAAAATTCTCGGACTTGCACCACTGAACTACAACACCAATAGATTTTTTTTTTATATATATTACAGGCCCGGATTAAGGCCTTAGGCCCAGTGCTTTTAGTGCCTATGTGCTAATACTTTTCTGGCATTTATCGTATATATTATGTTGCATTGGCTTGGGGAGTGTTTTTGATGTTGAAACGTATATTAATGAAAAAAAAAATTATATATACTACCTATAATAATATGATTCTGCAGATTTCCACGAGATATGATGTCATATTATGTGTTTAATATTTTATATTATTAATATACGAAGATTGATGACAATATACAGTGGAGAGTGTATAAGGCCCTCCAAAATGTTAGATTTAAATATATAAAAATCACCCCTAGAAAAAAATCCCGTCTACGTGCCTAGGTTAGATGATGTTATGTGATACAAAATCGAATAATATATTATTACATCGCATAAGTTACCTACACGATGAACACGGCAAGCATAATATAATAAATAATAATAATATGTATTTTAATCATCTGCGGCGTTTTTGTCACGCAAACGAGCAAAAAAAACCACTATTTTATTGGCGCTGAGGGGGGGGGGGATAAACAGTCGTATTGAATGGTCTCGGGGCTAACAGACAGTGGCGAAAAACGTTTTATGACGAATGCGAAGACATTGTTACATTATGTACGCGAGCGATATTCGCGGTCGATGACCGTTTCGTCTTCGTCTCCTTCGCGCGATCTGTGTAACATTATTATCATGCTGTATATATATATATACCTCGTATTATATGCGGTATACGCTACATTATATATTTTATCATTTTGTTCGACCCTCGGTGTCCTCAGACTTTTTTTTCGCCAAAAATGTATCATCATTAAATTTTATAGAATATTATGTTTCGTCGCTCCGCATTCATCTTCGTCTCGTAACCATATATATTATATAATATATTAGCATCGCCCTTTTTTTGTCCTTACATTTTTTCGTATTTTTTACTGCCTTCTCCGCTGCGGCACGCGCAATAATTATATTAATATATATATACGCGTGACACACAATTATAGAGGTGTACGAAATCGGTTTTAAACAATAGTGGCCACAGCAGCCTACAGTGCCGTATAATGCACATACATGATTCGCCAAGCACGATCATCCCCGTTTTATTCTCGAATCTTTCATTTATTATAATTCTGATTTTTGAAACTTGGTATACCTACTACTCAGAGGCGCCGTATATTAAATTCTTAAATATGTATGCCATTACTATAGAGTATCCCGCCGTCTTCCACATTTTATTTTATTCAAATACAAAACTTTATTAGGTACTCAAAGGGTACTAAACAAGGGTTAAACAGTTGATGATTTATTTTCAAATGTCGATGGAGGTATCTTAATTCCAACGAGTGTTTTCTGAGTTATGTAATAAAGATAATTATTTCAGTACATATTTCCTTAGGACTACAAAATATGGGCTAGGTGATTCTAAAATTATTGCAGTTTATTGCAGACTTGCTGTCTTACAATACAAGATATGGTAAATATTCAATTCAGAAATTTGAGGAGTTGAAATGAGGTTTTAATATAATTTGAATTGTAATATCAAACATTGGTACCCACAATAATACAGAAAAGAGACCGATTAATACAAATATTTGTACATAGTTAAAATACGATTATAATATAGGCAAGACGTGTACATTTCCCTGGCTTTTAGATCTAACTCATGAAATAAATACGTTGAGTCACTGTTGTGGAATTCAATGTTCCGACCACCTTATATAATTTATTGATATTTACTACCTATCTTTAGTTTAGACAGTTTTATAGATAATTTTTGAAAAAAAGTTCACATATTTCCTCATTTTCACATATTATATTTAAAGATATTTTAATTTTTCTATGATCAAATTTATTTTATGGGTGCACTATAATGTATACTATATACCCAACTATTTAACTTCGGTATTTAGTTTTTCTTAAGATGTATACAAAGTAAAAAATGTTTCCACTGCACAACTAAACTTTTTGAAAATAATATAAATTATAATATAGAATTTTAGGTGCTTAAATTGCTCAATATGTTATTTGGAAAGATATACAAACATTTAAAAACAAATCGTCTTACAGTTAAAGTTAGTAATGGTGCTAATTTAGACATAATACATTTATTTCACCACAGAACACTCTAGGTAAATATAATTAAAAAACCCAATTATTCGAAAAAATGGTCTTAGATTGTTATGTAATATTATTACAAAAAAAGATTAAAATAATTTAAGAATACAATTGAAGTGATTATACTAAATATGTGTATTCTAGAGTAAATCAGTACAAGGAATAGGCATGCAGCAACCTGCAGTACCGGAATGCGAACGGTGCACTTCCGGAATGCAAACGGTGCATTGCACATGCATATATATTATGGTTTAGTTGTATAAAGTATTTGTGGCAATTTCGACGAAAATGGGAACCGTTTACTAGGTATTTTATATTATGAACAATCTAAATGTTTTGTTATTTGTGCTTGCCTATAACATCTGAACTTTGATTTGTTTACTTGTTTAATTGGTTTTGCTTACCAATATTTCAGAATGAAATATATAAGTTTTATGGTATATTTTTGCATATTTTGAGATTTTTTTAATTTCCAAGTTTCATGAATGTACATACTTTTTATGGGTTGTTTTACTACATAGAGTATACGCTATTTCATATTAATGGTAATGGTAATTTCTTAAAATTATGCAACTTACAATTAATGTGTCAATAAAAATAAAGATTCAAATAACTCTTTATACCATGTTTTTCAGAAAAATTTACTTATTTTTTAAAATTAGAGAATAAAGCGATTAAAAATCAATCACATCAAGCCTGTCATACATTTATATTAATTATGAATTTCTTTAAAATACAATTATATTTACTTTTCATAATATTAATTGATTCAATATGAATGAATTTACTATAGTTGGTAGATACAGTTAAGTTTATTGAACTTTTTATAATATATGTAAGTTTAAGTATTTATTAATTTTTAACATTTTTTCTTTTGGAATATTATATTATGTGTAATACCTCGATAATTTGGGCTAACCTTCGATATTTTAAACACTCTATAATTTTTTTCCAATTAAAATTGCCATTGATACTATGTAGAATTTGACAGAAATATACAAACAAAATACTCGATCCACACAATATAATATAAATCAATTTCTTATCACTTTTTCACCAGTATTCATAATTCTGTTATAATGTATTCCACTGAATTTCCTATCTCATCATTGTTTAATGGGAATCTACGATTTAAATTTTTTATTAGAATATTTTTTACTAAATATAGTCGTAAAATATATCGATAATATTTTTTGGCCAACTATCTACCTTAAATCTAGATCATGTATGATGTTTTTTGTATACTATTTTTTTCAGCTTGCACTATCTAAACATTTTTTCACTTCCATCACATTCAAACTTTTGATTTGATTTGAAATTTTTTGTACTGGTGAAACACCACCACTATTTAAGCGAGTCTTGGGGACACGAACGTATTTTCTTAAACATTTAAATAAAGTATTTTTTGATGTTCGTCAAATTGTTGTTCTTTCGTATTATTCTTATGTTTACGTGCTCTACCTACTGCAGCAGGGTTGCTGGGGGGGGGGGAGACCACTGAGCTGAGAAGGACTAGTCCTCGAATGACTTAAACTGCAGAAATGTAAAAAATATCCTTGTATTATTATTAAAAGTATACATTTTTTTATTATTATCATATATTACAATAACATATAATAATGGTACAGTAGCGTGATGAATAAAATGTATTATTAGGACTATAAAAAACTCGATGGACGATGTTGCAGGACACAGCTATTAAGCAACAATTGATTTGAATTATATACACTGTAGATGGTAATTATAATAATCATTTGTTTTTTAATATAAAAATAAGTAATAACTAAGTGCTCACCTCAGAATGGCATTTTTTTTTTCTAAGGAGTCACAATTTTTTCTTTTTGCACCGGGGCCACCAGAGTTCAAGATCCTACACTGGCCCACAACGTGCAGTGAGTGGGTGTTATAATTGCATTGTTACCATTATAATATTATTATTATGTTTCACATCGAGCGCGTTAATCTCATGATAGGTACGATTTGTCGCCGTAACCGAGCTGGTATTAATGGTTTTAATCACGAAAATAGTAACGCGTGTCCGGAGAGTTTAAATGACTTGTCTGTTGCCGGTTAGGGAGCGTACACATTATAATTCGAGTGCAGTTACACAGCATAATATAATAATATGTCACGTGATTATTAATAATCGTCCTAAAATTCCAGAACGGTCGTCCTCGCGTGGTTCAAAATAATTATTGACGGACTTTTGGTGATTAACATAACGGTGCGTGGAGGCGTGTATGAGATCATCGTCGTCGAGCGTGAATTCGTAGAAACCATAAAGACATTTTCATTCTGGGCGATTCATTTGTCGTCGTTTTCTCGGTAAATTTATGTGATTTTGAAAACATTTTCCAGTCATTACCGCAACACACGATTTTTTACTGTAATGATAGACTTTACAGTTATTTAAAATCTGTTTATGCAACATCATACCATTCTTAATTTCATAATCCTAAGCAATATTTTTTCGTGAGAATTAGGAACCTTCCAATATATATATATATATAGTTATTAGGAGTATAAAGTAAATAATAATGTAATGTATGTTAAAAAAAACGTTTTATAATAAATATACGTTTAAAAAAGTAAAAATCAAAAAAAATATTATACCAATAAAAAAAAACCTATAGTAAGAATATACATATTCCTAAATGTTCTGTTACAACGACTTCAGATTATGAAAAAATATAATATATTTGATAAAATAATACGTTAAGGCACACTGGTAGTTTAAAAAAGTCAATATTGTGCACAATTTGTACTAAATTTAGACGCATTGTATATTATTATAATCTAGCGAAACCATAGCCTGCCTTCAGCTGTGGGAGTATCAGCCGTAGGTGGTTTTCGCTGGAGCGGTAACACCGTAACCGGTGGGTGGCTGGAGCCTAGCAGCATTGCAGTGGATTTATTGGACTTTACCTTTTCAGTATCATGTAATAAACAAGTTTCAATCAAATATACTAACGAATTACTACAGCTCAACTTTTGAGCCAATATGGTTACCAGTTGTAACCATATAGTTACCACACCCTCGCAGGATATGACACACGATATTTTCTCAAGATAAGTGCACAAGTAGTAAAAAGCCAATTTGTCCAGCAGAGTACATTAATATAACAATCGACAATATTGATACCTACCTATATTATATTATGGCATCAGGTGCAGATACGTCTGCATCGTGTTCGTATCTGTGGAGGCTTTTTTATGAATTTATCTATAGAAACTGTGAAAATGGTCATAGGTACCTATATATATATATATACTTATTTAAACTACTATATTGGACTTTAGTATGACCTATATTAGAATACGGTGTGGGTGTGGTTGTGCGTTAATGGCCAATGAGGATCCCTCTATAGATCTTTAATTTTACTGTTTATTTATTTTTTTTCGTTTTTTAATATTAATCAGCTTTGATGTCTTAAATCTAATTAACTTTATTTATGTATCATTATTTGTAATTAAACTTTTTACTCTGTTATAAATGTTATTGTAATTATGTAATTTGTATACATTTTCAAAAGGGTTTCAAACCCGTTTCTTATTATAAAACAAAATAAAATAAGTGAAACCTCTAAATACCAATATACTGCATACACTGTCGGTAATTGAAATGTTGCCCATTGTTAGCAGTGGAGGTTTTACTGTACAAATATCTAAAGAAACGACAAAAAAACATTTTCCCGGAATTCGCCCTTTGATCCCTCATAATTTATAAATGATAATATTATAATCGTTTTAATATACCGGTAGACAGACTGCAGAAGTGCAGACAGACAACTATTCATACGCTCGTTAAATCGAAGCTTTACATCACAACCCTACGCGGTATATAGGAATATATATTATACACATATTTTAATACACCACACGTTACAATATAATACAATACGCGTATTTCCACTAACAAAATATAATATATATGTACATATTGTATCGAAATAATATCGTTTAAGTAATGATATTATATATGTTCACTCATCCGTGTGTATATAATAGATACATATTTCGGACAAATGAGGGCCGCGTACACATTACGATCGAGTAATTTAAATAAGAGTTATTAAAACCACTCGGTATCCAGCATATTATTATTACTATTATAATTATTATTGATTGGTCGTGCGTATTTTTAGGTATGTGAGCTCTCGCGGTAACGTGGTTACGGGCGGTACAATATTGATTATAATAATTGATAATATGTCGAATGTCGGGAGATGGATAATAATAATACAATAATATTATTATTACTCGTACGCGTAACGTCGATATTACATACGATTTAAGACATTATACCGGTTATGGAGCATTTTATTGATGCCCAGTGCTGACGTTCGATTGCGGCCTGTGAAAAGGGCACCGTAAACAGAAATTAATGTATTCATTGTATATTTTCATGGTACTTAATAATTAATATATTATTTTTTTATTTCCATACATATTAGTTATATCATATAATTATATACACACTGAGAGCTCTATAGTTGTGATACTTCCTATGCACAACAGCTGATTCTTGGCGATAAAACTTGCGCATCACTCTGGACAATATAGAGTCTGCAGGAGACCAATAATTTCTTTACGGTGTTGAGTAACCTGTACATGGTGTACATATATATCTTAAATCCTGATATTATATTATTACTACAGCTCAATCGTCGTATATCGATGGCATGTTATAATATCATGGAAATTATTAATGAACACGCGTCATCGTATTAATTACGCACGAATTATTATGGCCATTATATTATTTTTTGGTACCTGTGTATTAGTTTCGGACGACAGCAGTTGTAGGTAACAAGCAAGGACACGGATGTGATTAATTATTATCAACACCGTATTTTAGGTTTTCTCTATGAACCATACGATGTATTATTGTAACCCATATACGCATGAATTTACGTAATAAATGTTTTAATAATTATTTTAAAAAAATGGGGAAAAACGGCCAAGTACGAATTAGATATATTATATTAAAATAATATACACTTCAGCGGGATTATAAATTTAAATTGTTATTGTATGCTTATTATATTATTATGTTGAAAGTACGGCGGCTCGGCGTTATTTCTGTACATGCGATAACGATTAAAATATTATTAATTATAATAAAATCAGTGCTTAAATTGTGGCTGCTTAATTTATGCCACGAAAGCGCATATATTTTATTTTATTATATATATTGTATATATTATTATCTATTATAAGTATTATTGTGAGCCAAATTTATAAAGTAGATAATTTAGGTTTAAATACATCGCACTGACTGTACCTAACGTAGAAATTGGAAAACATTTTCGAGAATGAATTGTTTTTTAAGTGTTACTCCATACATAAACAACAATTGTTTGTCAACATTTCAGATGAGCATTCTTAAAACCAATTTAAAAAAATTCAAACGTAGTTTTCTTACGATTTCCGTTACCAAAAACCGTTTACGTTCCTGCAATAAATAAATTAGGTAACCATACAATTCATTGTTTTGTAGAGAAATAGATACATTTTATAGCTGAACAATCCTTTTTTGGTATATGTAAATTTTTTTCTATTCACGTAGTAAATAATAAGTATCACAAAAGTGCGGGAGAAGACCTCGATTGTTGTGGCAGATGTACCTTCAACGAGTGGACACACTTGAATTTCCTCCAGTGTTTTTAATTATTTTTATTTGAATTATTGCTCCCTGATTTCAAAAATATCATTAACCCGAATTGCTTCCCACATAATTAAGCATTTGGTTATGTATTGACTATACATAATAATATGTAATCTATCCATATATAAAAGTAAATAAGTTAGCAAATAGATGGATATAAACTATAGTTAAAAATTAAAGTTGAGTAAAAAGTGTGAGCGTGCTACATTCCCGGTTTTATAAGTGTATTTTAATATTATACATTATATTTTAATAAGTTACGATTCCATACACAATTTGACAACCTTTTTATTTTTGTACCTATTTTTTTTAAAATTGCCTAGTATGAATCTATATTATTACTCATATTTAGATATGTTTAAAACTAGCTAGTGCCTATATGAATTTACTTTGATTTATTATTATAATTATTATTAGAACCGTCATAATCTACTGTAGAAAAAATATTTTAATTTATTTTTGTTTTATTTATCTTAAGCATCAGATACTATGGCCATTAGCATTTTGTAAGGGGGTTACGTCTAAACTTAGTTTGCCAAGGTAGTCGCCATCGGATTACCAATGATCACTGTTGTTATTTTTATTTATACCATTACACACTTTTATTTCACTGTAATCATAACAATTACACTGTTTGATTCATTTCGTCGTACAGTGAAATAAAAGTGAGTAATGGTAAAAACAAAAATTACAACGAAATGGATCAAATCGTGTAATTGTAATGATACTCGCGGGATAAACAGAGATAAAAATATTATTTATTTAAAAAAAAAAAAAACGTTTCCATGATCGACCAACCCCTGCTGAATATAGGTATCATATTAAAATATAAAATCGTATTATTCAATTATTCATTTATTTACAATCGTGCGATACACAACAAATTGTAACTTTTTTTCCACCGTTCATTTTTTTTTCAAATCCAGCCAGGTGGTAGTGGCGCGAAGCTAAGTAAAATAAAAAAGCTAAAAGCCACTAACGTATAGAACCATTGAAAAAGGGTGCTTATCAATCGGTCCGCTCTACAGAGCAAATGGCTGAACATAATATAAGGTATATAGGTACAATACCAATCGATAACCAATCGATCAGAAATATTGTGTTGATGGGAACGGGGAACTTGCAAGCAGGCTCAAAAGTTACAACCATAGCATAACAAGTTCATAATAATAATATTGTCTACCATCATTGAAATATGTAGTGCATTATTATTTATTACTAATCAAGTGTTTAAAAGTCGCCAAGCTAAGTTCAATTATTTAGCAGACTATTTTGACACAAATTATATCTATAATATGGTCCAAATCCTTGCCTATAAAACGGATTCACAACTTTTAGAGCCGTATTTTTTATTTTTATACTTAGCGGTTTTCTTACGCGGTGTGATTTGTTGGGATATTATATGTATATATTAGTTCCTACGCTGTGCGCACATGCAGTAAATAAAAAAAACACACACACACAGAAGTATGTTTAGTTCGTTATTTTTATTTATCATTATGTATATAATAATGTACAATACTACACAGCCGTCGTCGTTGTCGTCCGAACCGCTGTGGTACGTGTATGACGTATAATAATATTATTTTTGTACGTACTGTGCCTAAATTATTGTCCGTCCGTGACCGTGAGACCGTTATGCAACGCGTATTACAGTACACACTCAGTACACCTATGTATAATAATAATAATAATGATAAAACATAACTCGATAACATATTATATGAACAGGATACGTGCGTGTTTATTTGTCAGACGCCTCTCGCGCGTGCGTCTTCTATCGCACGATCATCGTCCACTACATATAAATATATAATAATAATAATATAATGACAACATACCGTAAGTATAATAGTTCGCGTGTGTGTGTAAGAGAGATACGTGCGATTGCTATGATAATATAATAATAAAGTAATATATGGTTGAGGATGTACTTATTCAATATTCGCATTCGCCGCCGTCCGAGTGTCTGACTACGAGGCCGCGTTAATACTAATAAAATACTTAAGATATATTCTATTTATTTATTTATTTATGTATAATAAACGGGTATTAAGCCCTTTAGCAATTTGAATAATTATAAGTCCAGTTCAGCTTATCTTATAATAGATTTTGGATACAAAAAATAAGTAAAAATTAGTAGCGCCAAATACCAATGGTAATAGTAAACAGCTAAATAAATAATAATTATATAGTACAGTAAAAATCATTAATTAACAATAAAAGTTACAAAAAAAAAAATTGATAATAATAATTTAAACAAGTAAATTTAAATTGAAGGCCAAATAAACATTCTGTCTGAATACATAACGCGACATAGAAAAAAAATCAACATGATCTATTATACCTACAGTTAGCCAAAGATAGAGCTCTGGGGAAAAACGAGGTGGAAGTGTAATTTTATTGATTTTGCAAAGAGGGAAATGAAAAAAATTAAATTTTCTTAATACGTGAGTTTGTATATTAAAAAACCAAATGTATATTTAAAAAACCATGTGAAATAATAATTCTGGAGAATAAATAAGACCATTTAATAAGTCATATAAAAACATAGTATCCTCAACATTTCTCCTCAAGTCACTTGACGCGTTCCCCAATTGGGTAATATGATTCTCTTGTTATATAGGTACTTATTATGCCTACAAAAAAGGTAACGTAATAATAACAATAATAATAAGGTGTATAGTGTATGGGTAGTCTAAAAAAAACCCACGTAAGTCTATGTCCATAAGTCTAGTGTCATATTATTATTATAATATACCCAATATTGTACTGTAATATAATATTTTGTTATACTGTTGGGTAAGCACGCTATAACACCGGTATTTGGATTCATATCCTATTCCTATATCGTATTGTCATAGCTCGTTGGCAGATTTGGGTAGTATTCCAAATACTTGTTAAATAATTTTTTTTGAAAGTATTCAATACTGTATTTTGAATACTTTTTACAAGTATTCTGATTTCTGAGTATTCGGAATACTTTTTGAACGTCCAATATTAATTTGATATTATTTATAACTATAATAGATTGCCAGATATGTGTGTATTATCGAGTATTAATAATGTTCATTTATAAACACAGAATTTTAAAAGTAATATTTTTGCTATTGATATCTAAATCTACTAAAAATAGTATTCAAAAATATTTGAAAGACTTTTTGTGAAGTATTCCAAATACTTATTAGTATTATTATCATAAAGTATTTTACCCAAGTCTGCTCGTTGGGCAACCATACTATCTTAAATCGTGGTGGTAATGAAAATAAAGTGAATGTTGAACATAATCTTATGAACGATTTATTTTTGATTTTCCTCTGATTCGAATGTGACCACTGACCATCAGGGCCGGCGTTATACGATTTTGATGAGGGGGTGAGATCAAGTATTTGCTGACTGAAATATAATTTATGCCGACCCGCAATTTCTTAAAACAAACTATGTGAAGTATCTATGAAAATTCCTGATTTTTCTGTATAATAAGTAAGGTGCGCTAAAATAATTAAAATTTGATAAATAGTATACTAAAAAACATTCTTTTTTTAAATAGAACTAAAACATTTTGAATACCTAGTTCTATATATATAGTCTGCTACTAATTGTTACTTGTAGATCATACAGCCGCTAGCCGTACAGGTACACTGTACAAGATTGTCTGGATTATTTAAACTTTAAAAATTGTGTATTATTAAATTAATATATATGATGAGGGTTATATGAACCAAAATCTAAAATAAAACTTCGGCATCTGCGTGTTACACTTATGGAAGAATCTAAGTAAACCACCGCCGTGTGAAAATTGATCAGGAACATAACATATTAATAAATAAACCCCCTCTATGAAAAACTGAAATGACAC
The DNA here is from genome assembly GCA_016617965.1 of Macrosiphum rosae. Classification (NCBI taxonomy): domain Eukaryota; kingdom Metazoa; phylum Arthropoda; class Insecta; order Hemiptera; family Aphididae; genus Macrosiphum; species Macrosiphum rosae. The sequence continues at coordinate 13,933 of WHPZ01586130.1, forward strand.
CACTGACTGTAATAGTAAAAATATAGGCCTACCACCCACAGCCCACATATAGGTGCTTGAGATAGCGATTAGCAATAGTATACTGATGAACTACGGTACTAAAAAAGTTATTATATGTATTCTATACGTATAGCAATCGGCAGTATTTTGATTTCTAAATCAGTAAAGTTTACTAATTTAGAAATCAAAATACGCTTAAATTTTCAAGTGCGTATAGTCGAAAAACAAGGAATTCTACTTTCCCTTATTTGTATACTAAGTACTAACAGTAGAGTCAATAGATTGATTAAATAATAAATATCAACTTATATTTTTAATTTGTTATAACATAGTAAACTATTAATAGTGCCATCCTTTGTAATTACCGAATCAGAAATCAAAATACTGCTGATTGCCTAGGGCCCGTTCTCGGTTTTATTATTAAAATTATAACCTAAGAAAATCTAGGATAACAGTTTTTAACAAGTCGTGTAATTTCTGACAGTTCTCTGTTATTAAGAAAATGCCGACTGATAGTTACGAAAAATTCAAAGGGGGGAAGGGTGTGATGACCCAACATATCCCCATTGCCGCCAACCCTGCTAACCATCCCCATTCACATCAGTGTATAACATTTAATTAATATATATATATTATATACTAACTGATCCCGTGCACTTCGTTGTCCATTAAATGTACAACTATTCTATATGATTCAAACTTTGTTCAGTTCGTTATTTAATATTCGGTGTATGGTGTTCAAAAATTAAACATTTTCATCGATCATCTTGAATCTCAAAATATTTGGCAAGCACTACCTTATAAAATGTAAATTTTGGAAGTTGATTTCCTAGTGCACACTTACATGGTGGTACGAAGGCGCCACGATAATTGCAAGCCTCCATCTATCATTATTTAGTCTCTACGTTGATCAGTCAGTCAGTCAGGACACGTTCGGTAATATTATAATAGGTATTATAGCCATCCCGACCGGCGTTGCCAGTGAAACACGCTTGCGATGATGCGAGCAATATATTTTAGGGTAGGTAAACCACATGCCTGGTTTGCATATAAACAATATATTTAAGAAATGGCCACATTCTCAGTTGCCTTCAATATAACAATGTAATTATAATAAATATGATTGCGTGAGCTGCAGAAAAATTGCGCTTAAAATTATGTACAGTTCAATATTTTGATTAATAATGTACGGAGTCCTTTCTTCCTTTATATACTAGGAACACGCCAAGAAAATAAAATAAAAATAGGAAACCCTAAAAAAACGGAGTGACAAGGCTGGGAGTTTGTAATTTGCACCACCCTCAGGTAGTCGAAAATAGAATTTATAATTTGCACCAAATTGATTATTTATTTGTTCAATAATCGAATTTTCTATTTTGAAATACTATGACGTAGGCAATACACCTCCATTGAATAGCATACCAAATAGTGTTCGTATTTATGTTTATATTTAGTAAACCATTTATGTATAATATTAAATATAATGAAAAGAATAGGTCCCAGAACCGTGCCTTATGAGGTACTTCTAATGGCGTAGTAAAAGAAATATTAACTCTAACTACTTGTTTTCTATTTATTAGATATGAACTTAACGGTTTATTTATTTCTCCTCTCAAACCACAATAATTTAAGTTTTTTAGAAGAAATCCATGATTTATACAATCAAAGGCTTTTTTTTATATCTAAGAAGATACCTACAACTATATTACTGTTATCTATAGGTTCGTATGAATAAATGTATTAATTGAGAATAATACATCATTAGTAAACCAGCCTTTTTAAAGCCAAATTGAGTTTTAGAAAAAAATTCTTACAATTCAAAAATTACATTATTCTATATTTTAGGCATTTTTCGAATATTAGATAAATATATTCGATTTATTAGACATTGATAATGATTTTTTCTATAAGTCGATAGTTAAAACATTTGTGGGGTTACCAGATCATGTATTGGGACAACTATACAACTTTTACAGCATGACGGGTAAATACCCAAAGAGATTGAGAGTAACGATAGTCGTAGCAACAATTAAATATTTTCCAAACTGGTTCCAATAGGAAAATATACTATGCATACAAATAAATAAAATATATCGATTATACTTCAGTATTTTTGTCAATTTTAAAGAACAAAATATATAAGCTAAAAATTTGAAATTTTTCTAAATTTATCTTTTATATGCATCGACACTTATTTTTTCGAAAAGTATTGTCAGATTTGGAAATTAATTGTTTACATAATTTTAAAGTTATTATAGGTACCACACAACATTTTGAAAACCAACCTATATTTTTCTTTCCTTTATACTTAAACATGTTAATTTTTTTATTTTGTGTACTTTATAGAAATAATTATAACTTACTAATTTACTAAATTTAAATTCTTAGAACAAAATTCTGCTTAGGAGTATAAAATTAATAAGTTAAAAAATCAAAAAAATCAAAAAAATTTTGATTGACTACAAATGTCTGATGTAATGGGACCTTCACTGTTACTAGTGCACATGGGGGCTTTAATTTTAAGCTACGAACTAGATAATATTATATGGTATAACCAAGTTAATAATTTAAAATTAAATCACCATTCATCCAGAAGCAGTTAAGGTCCTATATCACATGGTATTTGCCAGACACTTTCTACCCCCCTCGCCATGACGATGCAGGCCATTATATCTAGTCTATGGTACAGACCAGGATTCAAAATAGTCTAATAGTTATCTTAGGAGAACGTGATACCCTCCTTCGTTGTCTTCGTCTTACAAATGTACAACATAGCAAAAAACTGTTATGCGCTGATAGAACCACTCCCTCGGTATTTATAGTAGAATTACCAAAATTCGACAACACATAGGGAACAACTTTATTTGTGTCGTAGCGTTTTTATTATTTGGATAACATATAATAAAATTAATTAAAATCAAACTTATCGGTTTGAGAAAATTAGGATTTTTTTTTTTGTTTTTTTTTTCATTTAACTATTAAACATTTTTGGTATATGCTATAGAAAAATAAAAACTCTACGACACAGATCAAGTTGTTTCCTATGCGTTGTGGAATTTCGGTAATTCTATTATAAATACCAAGGGAGTGCTTCTATCCCTCGAAAAACAGTTTTTCTACGTTGTACATTTGTAAGACGGAAACAATGCATACGGTTATCACGTCCTCTTAAGTTGTGCTTCTGACTTTTTTTTTTTTGTATGGATTATGTCCGAGAGTAGGCCCGGAGGCCTAGTTCGGACACCTATTTGGCAGAATTTCTATTTGGGCACGAATAGGTGAGCAGGTATGCCCGGTTAGGGTATGGCAGCCTCGCCGTCTAGACAGTTGCCTGCCCAGAGAACGATGCCACCCGTGGCCGGCATTCGAACCGGCGAAGGTGCGCGTTGCAACCTACTTCGTAGTTCACTCAGCCACACCATTCTCCTTTTGACTAATGGCTAATGAGTAATAAGTAATAACAATATAAAATTATAATAGAAATCGGTATCTTCCGCACAGGGACACTGGAATGGAGAACTATTACTATAGTAATATTATGTTTTTTTTAGCTTTTTTCTGTGGATATAATATACCCATACACCCAGTGTATTTTCCGAGATTTGTACGATCGCAACTGGGTTGCAACTTAATTACCTACATAACATGCCACCGTCAATGCCAAACACTAGTGAACCACTGTGTAGTCTATAACATTATAATATAAACAGCCGTCATTATAAATTATAATATAATAATGTATTATAATGACTAATGAGTTATACTTACTGCAGGTACACAACAGGTGGTATGTGTATATTATTGTATAATATAGGTGATCGCCATATTATTATGTCAACACGTCATCAAATACACAATTGTAATATTATTAACAATATGTGCAATCCTTAAATACGACTTTATGGAGATCAAGGCTGGCTGTTTATTTGTCCATCTCAAACTAGCACGTCCGGTACATTATTGCACCTACACGTAATGAATGAGCGAGCGAAGAACAAATGCAAATCCAGTCTCAGCAACATCACGTCAGGTCTTCTCGGTCGTCTTCTCGATGTCGTAAGAATTATTATTATTCCAAACTCGCTTAATCGTGTTATCTGGCCCCGAACTATTGTTTAACGTTTTATATACTTAGGTAATATTACAATAATTTGAGGCGCTATTAATAAGTCGGGTTTCTATACGACCGAGCACCGTGTCCCGTTACACGATTTTACAAATTAAATACAATATTCTGGTGTATCGCATAATAATATAATATTAACCATCAGTACCTTACCATTTATAATAACCACACGGTGTAAAGTTTTATACAACCCAATGATTATCATCTTTGGTATCATTGCAGGTATACACATTACACGGATTACGAAAAATTTAAACCAGGTAATAATATATGGTATCAAACAAATGTTTCGGCCAATTAGTAGGGCCATATTTATACACTGGGCATGTTGTATGGTTCTACCCGGTTCTATCCGGTTTAGGAACCGTGTTTATAACTATCTTTTTATTCACCAACTTATATAATACTGTTTAGGTAAAGGGTAAAAAATATATTGAATTTATGGCAGCACAAAAATATCCAATATTAGCTGCCTAGGCTCCCCAAAATAATAAACATATAAAATATTATATAATATTATGACATTATTCTATTATGACAAATGTATAATATAATTTTACAGATATTTGAGCTGTTTTAAATATCACAATTAAATAAATAAACAATATAACGTAAAGATTACTCACAAAATAATATCTGTATGAAGCTCAAGCTGGCTGGCTGGTCCTAGGTTTATCAGAATTCTACACACAAACTACAAATAAAAACAATATAAGGTAAATTCAGACCACAGCAATTTTCGAGATGAATATGAATACCTATACAAAATATATAGATAAAACATTTTTTTACTCGGATAAAATTGCAAAACATTTATTGAACACTATATTATTACCTATGAATAGTATTGATCGTATTGTAAAAATAACATTGAGATAGAAT
>WHPZ01586130.1:27346-37346 GCA_016617965.1 Macrosiphum rosae
CCCCACCACCACAACGTCCATGGGCACTATACCTATAAATTCTATACGAAAAATAAAATGTATGAATTTAATATGTAAGCTTGGTAGTATACTAGTATGTATATATAGGTTGATTCTTATAAAAGTCGTCACCACAAAATAATCAATTTTTCGAAAATTTAAAGTTGTATTTTTTATTGTTATACACAGTTATAACTTACACTATTTTACACAAAATACTGATTTTCAATTTCATGAATCGGAATGTTTAAATAGTAGTTATAGGTAGGTACCGATGCATACACATCGAATATCTCCCGAGTATACTTAGTTTTTTATAAGGATTTCAAGAATAGTTGAACCAATATTTTGTGTGGTATATCAGTTATAGAAAACTAACTACTATAGTTAAAAGTTTGATTTTTTTACTTAAAGGCGTCCTCGGAAAATCATTATGTTAGGAGTATAAAATAAAAACTAAAATAAAATAATAGGTAACAATAAATGATAGTAAAAAGTATACCTTTATCAAAAATATTGTTTTAGAAGACATCAAATAATTTTTAAAAAATGTGATAAGTACTTATAAAACGTTTACACTTTTTTGAGATGATGAATGTTTACTGTTAAAAGAAACGCCTAAAATGCGTTCCATTTATATGTATCTATTATTATACATACAGAATTAAATATATGTACATTAAGTCCATGCAATATTATTATATATTGTGAAAATTATTATGACAAAGGTACAAAAATATGTGTTCGACAATAATTTACAAAATTAGCGTGGAAAATAGTACCTATGCGAGTATTTAATTTGAAGAAAAAAAATTGTCGGCACAATTAATTTCAAAATTGGTTGAGACGAATCGCAGATGTGCCTACACATTGTCTTTTAGAACTAATAGCGTGTCAAAATAGTATAATATACAGAACACACCTTATAAGAATAAATGATTTCTGTATTTTGATCATATAAAATTAATTTTCAACACACAATAGTTATGCCGTGTAATATATTATTATAGGTATATATAAAAGAAAAATAGTGATACAAAATATGTTTTTATTGTGATAGCTACGGCAGGTATCATTAAGAATAATCTATAAAGGTAAATGTGTTGATGTGAATGACAAATTCCATAGATCTTGGAATAGAATACCGTTATATTATGCCATTATTATATTGTACCTACATTTTCGTTTACTCAGCTGCAATCGGTCAAAATAAATACCTATGGAATGGAAAATAATATATATTATACTTTTTTTTTTCTAATTTGCCTTTATTCAATAATAATATGCATTACTGTACATCACTGAATGCAATCAATTAATTGGATAAAATAATCACACAGACTCGAGTGGTCTCCGTACAGGCATGGTAAAGTAATATTAATACATATTATAAAAAAAATATAAAATGTATAGTAAATATATGAAATAATATAATATTATACCACGAATTTATAAAAAGACGCTATTACTTTAAAATAATTATAGTTGATCTGTTAATCCATAGAATTTGAGTTAATTCGAGTAATTTAGCTTTCTTCAGTTAATTTAAAATATAATAGGTGCCTATATGCGTGTTAAGTTAAAGTCGTGAGTGTTTATACAAATTTATAAGTGTGGTTAAAATGTAAACACTGCGTAGATAATTATATTAACAAATAAATAAATATTGCTTCTTTCAATAACTAAGTAGGATACATTTTAACAAAAAGGTTAGTCATTTAAAAACATTTTAAATGACACAATCACTAATTTGTAACCCGGGTGGTTATTAAATCGTTATTCTTAACGGTGGTGGTCAAAAAAAAAATGAATTAACTGTGTTTGTGTACAATACAACGTGATTTCAACCACCGTTTTGTTAAACCACTGTAGACGGACAGACGTAGCAATTTTTTCTTTCGAATTTGAACGCCGAGATCATTTTTCATCGATTGTTTACAAACAAATAACCTAGGGCTGTGGTGTGTTTTTTTACATTATGACATTATAAGTAGGTATGTAAGTTTGAAAATCAGTGCAATATTAATCACATCCATTCATTTAGTGTCTAATAATATACATTTATGTGGACAATATTAATAATATCATCGTATTGACCGGGAAATATCATGATTAAAATTTCCCTAAAAGCTGAGACTACATTGAAGTTACCTATTGATGTCAATAACCAGTTGAGTTCGACAATGAATTTAATAAGTACATTATTTTGTTTTCATAAAATTAAAAATCAAACGGTGCTAACATATTTTATATTATTATACAGTATACTAATACATCGAACTCGTCTTATATAAGATATGTATTATTATTTATTAAACCTAATAATATATAATTCCAACTATATCTAATCAAATTATGAAAGCCTTGATGATTGATTTTCGATTAGTTTACTGTTTGAACACTATACTACACGTATTTCTGTGCTAATAAGGTAAATTTCTTTTTAGTAAGTTATTCGTATCTATGGGGATATAAAGTTACCTCGTACCCGGTGGCATAGTTATGGCGTGGATGGGGATAGATGCCTCCCAGAACTTTTAGATTCTGAATGGAGAAATGAATGCGTTGTATGATGACGTGTTTTTTTTCACCAGGACTTCCGTTATACCCTGCAATCTGCATAGTTCATATACCTAATAGATAAGTCAACTACCAGCTATATAATATAAATGCACAGTTACTGTGGTATTGGTAACCTGCAGCTAACGTGTACCTACACATACGAAAAACGAAATACAATATAAGAACTAAAGTACATATAATTATATTTATTATCGTCGACGATGAACGTTCATACGTGCATTATTATGCAAAAACCTATTATAATAAACGTATAATCTATTCAAGTTGACGTGCAATGCAAGACGGTCGACGGCCGCGATGGCCGATTCCGAAAAATCGCACACCGATAAATACCGACAAAATAACCATCGTACAGGAGTAGGTACCTATAATAATAATAATATAGTACATTACACTGTAACAATATATCATGACCATTAAAATATTATTATGTACGTATAAATAGTATAATACAGAAAATAGTGACCTCACAGGACGTAACAAAAAAAAAAAAAACCATTTAATTTATTTTATGGCCACGATGATGGAAGGTTGTGTCGTATACTCGTGCAACTCTCGTTGAAAAAATAAATTTATTCAAAAAATACAAAAAATACTGAAAATACAAATTTTTAATAGTTAAACGAGTTATTTTTTTAACCTATAAGCGTATAATCTGTAAATCATACACATATTATACATATTTATATATATATATATAGAGAGAGAATTATTCATGTTTTATTGGTCGGGTCTTATTGTGAATTCTCATTCATATCTATATATCTAAAATTTTGTTATGATATATTAATACAGCAGGGCTATCAACCTAGCATATTATGCCACACTCATTTTTTTTTTAAATAACAAATGTATTAAAATTCTAATTCTTGTGATTTTGAAATACACTTAAGTGCTACATTTTGCATTCTGTGGCGAATCAAATACTTTTTTCAAATGAGAATCACTCTTAGTTACGGAAAAATAATGAAGCAAATAACTTTTTTTTTTTAATATTAGTAAGTATCTAAATTTAAATTAGCATTTATCTTTGTGTACTTATAGTGTACTTTGTGGATAATAAGTCCAGGAGGAGATTTGTAAGAGATTGGGGTTATAATTATGTTTTAAAATTATCAAGTAATTATTGCTTATTTTATCTTTTAACGTTTAAGAATTTGTAAAAATTGTTTAAATCTTATAAGTACTATTGTAGGTAGGTACTTAGTTAAAATATTAAATCTATTTTATATTTTTCAACACTACTTTTAAGCACTATTGTTAGATTGTTTACTATCTTTAGTATACCGGTCACCAGTATTCCTACACATTTTAATAACTTAAAACTTCTCCTTCGTATTTTGAGTTAGATTTTACACAATATACATTCATAACAATTTAAAAAACCATCTGCTTAACAATTTACAGTACTCAAAATTAGTAAAAATGATTGGGTCCTATTATTTAAAAAAAGAAGTTTGTACCACCACGGGACGTTCCTTAAATGATATAAAAAATCTAAGTTATTGAGAATGTGGTGCTTATTAGATATATTTAAATATGCATGAAGTACGCATATTATTAAGATAAGAAATGTTGTGACTTGTGAGTGTGATTTGTGAATCATCCTGCATAGTATACTCCTATACTATCCTACGGTATTTGGTAATATATTTTTACTCCACCACTACTACAGGTGTAGTTATTAGGTAGGTATATTAACCGTAATGTGTCGCCCACTATAAACATTTTTGGGATTTGATATTATACATTAGCTGAAGTTGGCACGCCTTCTAGAAGAATAAAGTATCATAAAGTTAAACGATTCTTACAATCGTAAGTACAGGCATAACCGCAGTTGCGAGGGCGCAGTGTACATTAAGTTTAAATGGACACTTATTATATACTATATGGCCCGTAGCAATGAAAATAAACTTATGAGCTAATAGAGATGCGCCCCTGCAAAAGGGGTCAGATTTTCGTTTGGACATTGCGGATAGAGAGGGGTTACCGGGCAGATATTAATAAACATTTTTCTTTACCCACGTTAAAAACACCACTCACCGTCACACTACTGCACAACTGTCAATGACTCTATGGCATAATATTATAATAGGCATCTCGAAAAACGTTCCCAGAGATAAAGCGCAGTACACTTACTTAATAAATGAATTATGATTTATTATAATTCATAATAGTGTGTAATTTATATTATAAATTACAATAGGTTATTATAGCATAAATTAATTTTTACCGAAAAACTGTAAGTTTGAATGTAACTTTGTTTAAGTAGATGTTTTTTTTTTTATTATTATTATTGCATTGTAGAATAAGTTAAAGTTAGATAAACATTTTTTTATTAAGTTATATTTTATGATACTTATTTCACATCTATAGTGAAGGAAATTCAATGTTTAATATATTTTTATATTTTAATAAGAACCTTATATTACCAATTATTAATAGTAGGTATGTATTATTTTAGTTATACAAATTGAATATATTTTTTTAATTATTTTCAATACTGTTTGGTTTTTATGTATAGTAAGTATACCTACATTATAGTAATATGTAATATATTTTGCAAAATTATTTTGTCTTTTTAAAATTTTATCTTACTGAATCATTTCTCATGTTGATAGGTGCCTATTTGTATAAGATTTTGAGTGAAGTAACGAAAGTATTGATTTTACACAAATGTGTTTTTTTTTTAATTTGTGTCTGTTATCACCCTTTTGTCTGGAAGGAGAGTGAATCTAGTTGGTAATTTGAAGGGGAGGGATGGGGTCAAAAATAATACATTTAAAGTAGTTTAAGTATCAGGAGAAACAAGCAAAAAAATTAGGGAAACACTGAAATTTTTTGGTTATTTTAAATTATTATCGATAAAAAACTTGAACATTTAATGCAAAGTTCCTTCCAAAATAATCCAAAATAATTTATGTGAGCGTCTGAACCAACTGTAGCACACATGTATGTATAACATAGTATGTAGTAAAATAAATTATTTTAATAGTAATGATATAAAATATACTGAGTAATATAGGCTGACAGACCACGTCTTCGCTCAGAATCGTTTTTTGTATACCATGTTCTTACAAGTATGATTGAATTAAAATTGTACACGTCTATTACAGTGACTTCTCTAGACACCTTATGTACAACAGAGCGTTACCCACTTGTCCACTATTTATCAATTTAAAATGTCAAGAACCGTTTTTACCAAAAACAACTGTAAATAATTAAAATAAAATAGCTGTATTATGTACATTGTTGTGGGTACACATACGACTCAACACGTGTCCGTTCATAAGTAATAATTATTATTGTCACCGGAGCATAACCAACTTAGGGTATATTGGTACCTCTGCAACGACTTAAACAAATAAATTGTACACATGTAATTAAATAATCTTCGAATAACTGTGCCATTTAAGAATTATGTATTATTAAATGTTATAACATTTCAAATAACGGTAGAAATTAAACATCAGCTTAACCATCACGACAATTATACGAGGATTCAGAACAGTTTTACATTATTATATCATTAGCATTGTATTATATAATAGCTGCACCTGTCAAAATGCATAGTACAAAAACGGAACAAACCACAGAAATTATATTTATTTTTTTTTTTGTCCCGACACCAAATTCAAACAACTCCTATTTCATAAATCATACACGACTTCCTATAATACAAGACTAATTATTTCAACAACTTTTTTATTTCCAATAAAACTCAATGGACGCGAGAGGAGAACCCTCTGTATAATATAATATGCAGCTGCAAGAAGCGCTTTATCGAGCCACGTGATGGGGTGGTTGCCTAAATATAGTACTCGTCGAGTTGAATTATACCTTAAAATATGTACTATTATGATAATAATTATTAAACTTGGCTCGTCAAAACGCAAAGTTATTCGACGTTCGGTTTGCTGAGGTATTTCCGTGTCGTTATACTCCTAGAAGGCACTAAATTCTACCCACCTACCTACGGGTATTTAATAATATTTGTAATAATAATTATTGGCTTGCATTCCACCGGGTGCGACACTATAATATACAATGGTGCAATCGCCGAGGTGTCGGTAAACGAAGGTATTTTATTTTATTTTTTTTAAATTCGTCGCGGCACGTTGCGATGTGCAGCGAGAATCCACGAATAGCTTAATATAATACCTATGTATATAATACGTTGTTATAGTACAAAAGTGAATATTATTTCGTTTTGCCCTCATAGGAATGCCACTCATCTGCAGTATAGTTCGGTGAAATGTACTATTATAGGTTATATTAATATATATAATTATTATATTACGAAGAGGAAATACATGCCGCCAACACTGCTGCAGCACGATTCGGCAAATAATTATTATGGCGTCGAACGTTCGGACAGCCTCGAACACGCGGGCCAGCGATGCAAGTGACCATATTTTTTTAGTTTTTAATTTTAGATTCTGAGAGGAGCGATGAATGTATTGATTTTACAATGATGTATTTTTTGTTTTTTAATTTTTTTTTTTGTGTCTGTCATCTGCACTTTTTAGGACCGTAAAAATGCTTAGATTTTCTTCAACAATATCTATTCTGAAAGTGAATCTAGTTGGTACTTTGGGGGGGGAGTCAAAAGTAAAAATTTCAAAGTAGTTTTCAAAAGTGACGTGAAAAACAAAAGAAAAATTAAGAAAAAACGGGAATTTTTAAGCAAAATCTGTTTTCGAGAAAATTGATTTTGGTTTTTGGTGCAACTCTAAAACAAATGACCAGTCATTACCGTTGTGTACATGTACATGGAATTTTGACTAAATGTTTATATTAGCATATTCTATACACTATAACATTTTCCAAATATTTTGACTTATTTTGAGCTGTTTACGGACATTTTCAGTTTCCATTTTTTTTAGTTTTTTTTTCTATAAATATCAATAAAATTTTATTTGTTGGTTAAAAAAGCTTGAAAATTTAATACAAGGCTCCTACTGTATTGTTACAATGGCATTTGAAAAATATTAAAAATCCCTAGACAGATTTTTTTTTCTTTTTTAAACCACCCAAATGCTTTTTTAATTATAACGATCAATGATCTTTAACAATACATTTAAGAGGTGTACATAAATATTAAATATTAATAAATTAATGAATAAATATTTAGTAAATATATACAAAAAAACATGTTTGGGTTATAGCTCCTAGTGAAGAAGTGCCAGCCTTAGTCTAATAATTTATACTAAGTCATATGGTCTTAGGCGTTTGAGACGCATAACGTCTTGAGAGTTATCAAGTAGTTGAATTTCTGCTGGATTGGTATGTTTATCTAGTATTTTCTAGTGTTTTCTGGCAAACTCGGTCATCTCGTCCTGCACGGACGTCATCATCAAATCTCGGTGGATAATGTCATTTCTATCGTACCGGTATGCTGCGACAATAGTACGGAGAACAATGTTTTGACAACGTTGGATAATCTCCATATTGGACTTACTGGCACAGCCCCACAGCTGTATTCCATAGGACCATATTGGTTTAATTATCGCTACATACAAAAAACGTTTGCATGTGAGATCTAATTCGGAGTGTCTAACGACCAGCCAATAAAGTTTCCTCAATTTCAGTTTAATTTGCAGTTTTTTCTGGCCAACATATATGTTTATTAGGTATTTATATTGGCATTTTGCATAATCGTTCTGTGGAATAAAAAGACAGAAGACTGTGTTTCTTAGACTGATGAAAAAAATAAAAATCCATAGTCACAATTTTTTTTTTATTAGCATCTATAAAGTTCAAATATTGACAAAATACGTAAAACTGACGAAAATTTCCAAATAATTTTGAGTTAGAAATTCATGAAAAATTTTCTTTTTAAATCTAAGATTTGAAAATATAATACAAGGTTCCTTATAAGATTGTCTACCTATATCAAAAAAAAATAAAAGCCTACAAGAAAGTTTAATTACATTTTATGAGCGTTTGAAATTCATATTTTTACTACATTTGATGTTCACTCGATTTCTCATGTAATGATTTTCTTATTTTCTTATAATTAAGAAAAGAATGACAGTAGATACTTAAAAATTTCACTGAATGTTTATATTAGCATTTTATATACACGATAAAATTTTGAAAAAAATTTGACTCTTTATGAGCTACTTACGGACATTTTCAATTTAAAAATAAAAAAAAATGTATGTACTTTTGAAAGTAAAGCAAAAAAACTCTTAAAGTTAAAATAGTTTAAGAATATAAAACTCCTTAGACCTTCACTTTTTAGAGTCTTATAAACTATTCGTGTAAAAAAAATAAGTGCATATTTATGTTTATTTGTACATTTTAAGATCAATAAGTCCGGAGTCCTTTATTTTTAATATTTCCCACAGGTATTGATATAGGTATATAATAATATTTAAATATTATACTAAAACACAACTACCAGCGTTCAGTTATGTGGTTTATTTATAAAAAAAATTATTATATTTTATTTGTAGATTTTTTTTTATTGTGATTAAGTTTAACGAGTATGTATCGGGCGGTAAGGCGGGTATATCAGTTATATTAATTGTCCATTGAAATAACTTGCAGTAATTACTTTACTACTGTAATATTACCAAATTAGTTGGACCTTAGATGACTATAAATAAAAATGTATTATGGTTTTACTAACATTTTTTTTAGGGTCAACATCAAAAAAGCATACATATAAATATTTTTAGTGTATAATAGAATGATAAAAAAGATGTTTCATTATGATGATAAAATGCATACATTTATTATTATCATAATACCGTTTTCAATTATTCACAAAAATTCAAATCGCGGCTAACTTCTTCGAAACCTGCAGGCCTCTTCGTCATTTAAATTTTTTTTATGTGTGAAATTTTCAAATATTACAACGTAGGTATTTATATTTGAATACTTTAATTTACTAGGTATACTGTTTAATAGTGGCATTTGCCTTAAATCATTAATGATAGAACTTGAGTTAAAAATGTTGAACGTATAGGAGCTATAAATGACACTTGTTTATTTTATTCAAAGGAATAACGATCCAACGTGATCCGCTGATGCTTAATGTCTTATTGTAAATTTTTAACTACTATTTTTACTATCCAACAAAAATGTATGTTATACATAGTTATGTATCGAAAGTATGAAATTAAGTACCAAGGTACTATGTGTAACCATTAACCACTTCAATACATACGTCATAGGGAATTCTTTAGAAAAGCATATTAGTTAAGTAGCAGATGAGTTTCATCCCATAAAAATAGTACACATGAATAATTGCAATAAATATTCTTCAATTAGTGATTTAAACATTTGTTTGGACGATCTTACCTGTAGTCGTAGGAAGAACCTAGCCGAAAAACACTACACATGTGAGTATGTGACGTGTATTGTACTAAAATATATTGCATTTAATAATCAACACCAAAAGCAAACT
>WHPZ01586132.1:0-35038 GCA_016617965.1 Macrosiphum rosae
ACGATTAACGGTTATCATAGTGTTTCAAATATCTTTAAAGAGACGGTTACCGGTTACCAAAATATCAAAGTAAAACAATAACCGGTTACCGGTTTTCAAAAATTTTGCCGATTACCGACTTTATTAAAAACGGTTTTAAGCCCTGTATTTTTTTTATGAAAAATCCAGCACACTCCCACAGTAGGTATATTGAGAGGACAAAAAGTAAAAATTGCAAATGTAATACAAAATTCCTCATAAGTTATTCTACCTTTATAAAATAAGCTTATTTACCCAACAAATAAGATTTTATTGATATTCATAGAAAAAAAAACTAAAAAAATTGAGAGCTGAAAATGTCCGTAAACAGCTCAAAAAGAGTCAAAATAGTTTCAAAATTGTATGGTGTATAGGAAATGATAATATAAACATTCAGTGAAATTTTCAAGTATCTACAGTCATTCGTTTTTTAATTACAACAAAATAAGAAAATCGTTACATGAGAAATCGAGTCAATATCCAATGTTGTAAAAATTTGAATTTCAAACTCTCATAAAAATTTAATTTGACTTTCTTATAGACATTTTTTTTTTGATAAAGGTAGACAAACTTATGAGTAATTTTGTATTACATTTTCTTAGATTTAAAAAGAAAAATTTTGACGAATTCATAACTCAAAATAATTTGCTAATTTTCGTGATTTTTTTATATTTTGTTAATTTTTGAACTTTAAATGCTTATAGAAAAAAATTGTGACCATGGATTTTTAATATTTTTCATCTGCCTTTGAAACAATATACTAGGAGCCTTTTAATACATTTTCATTCTTTTTTAACCAACAAATAAAATTTTATTGATATTTTTAGAAAAAAAACTAAAAAAAAATGAAAATGTCCCTTAACAGTTCAAAATAAATAAAATATTTTGAAAATGTTATCGTGTATGGAAAATGCAAATATAAACAACCAGCGAAAATGTCATGTATCTACAGTAATTTGTTTTAATGTTACACCAAAAACCAAAATCGATTTTGCGTAAAAATTCAAGTTTTTCTTTAATTTTTCTTTTGTTTTTCACGGCGCTTTTGAAAATTACTGGGAATTTTAAATTTTGACCTCCTCAATGCACCAAAAATATTCACTTTCCCATCAAACAAGGTACTGAAGTTGAAAATCGAAGCATTATTTGACACAGAAACACGATAAAAAAAAAAAACACACATCATTGTAAAATCAATACATTCATCGTTCCACTCAGAATCTAAAAAAAACTTTTTACTCCTCAAGTAACATGTACCTAGCAAATGAAAAAGACAAATAAGTTTAACATACTCGTACAAAAAAAATCAATTTAATTAGAGCACTTTTTCATTTTTAGCAAATTCTTGACGGGAATAAACATTTTAAATTTCATCAATTTTCAATTTATCATATTAAAATCTATTCAAAATATTGAATACATATTCCGACTATTAACTATACTTGTTAACTTCTCTATCAATTCAAAAATCTTTACATTTCTTTTTTAATCAAACGATTAAAAGTACCTTAATTTTTGTCAGCAACTAAGGGTATAGTCTTGATGAAAAATTCATAGGGTTTGCAGGGTGCAGGGGCCTTGATGTCATCATATAAACGTAGAAAATAAAATTATTCTACAGCTTTGAAAGTTAAAAAAAGGAAAAAGTGAAAAACACTAGAATACTTATAATATATTGATGTACCTATATATTGTATGGGTATCTATAGAAACCATAGGCATGACTGGTAAGTTGTGACTATAATCCACAATTTCATTGGTACCTACTTGAAAAATCAGACAGACGTACCACTCGTACCTACCTAGTACCTATATTATGAAAAAGTAATAATATAGGTGAATTTCATAATATTTTTTAATGTTCTATATAAATATTGAAAACTGTTAATAAGACTACAAAATAGTTGATAATCTATTGCGTATTTGTGTGGTTACTTATCTCTTTCTATATTTACTCGATACTCATTGTTTTCACCATATGACGGATACAATGTTGTAGGACGTCATTAAAACCTGACATTGTATATATATAAATATTAAAGAAATAAAGCATCAGTAGTTCTGAATAGTATTTTGTTATTGATATAGGTATGCTTAAATTAGTCGTTAGTTATTAAATTAATACTTACGTTAGCAAATGGTGGTAAATTGACTATTTTTTTCGTCGAAACTTCAATCGTTATAATATGATTAGTGTCATTGATCTGCACGGTCAATAATAATAACTTTTTAAACTTTAAATCCATCTTAGTCAATTACAAGAATATATTCCAAGGTTGACAGATTTTCTCTGCGTAATATAGATTAATTATTATCGATTTATATCAAAATAATGTATTTAAACAGTTTACACCTATTATTATACTTAGATGCCAACTTTTAAGTTAATATTATCAAATAAATGACAATACAGAAATAATTGCAAACATATATATAAAATTCCAGTGACGATCTTGAATAGGTCTACGATTTTATAAGTATATCGTATATGATTCTGTTGATAAGAAAACCTACTTAGCAAAATAAAAAATAATTTAAATACCTAAACCTACCAATGTAGTAGGCACAATGAACATTTTTAACATTTAATAGTTTGTAGGTACTATATTAAAATGTTGACTTATTATAGAGAGCGCACTTCAAGTCTAATAAATTGTTTGATACAAATTATTATATTCAAATAGAATGAGTTCGACAACATTATGAATAAGACTGAATGAATAGCAACATTCATGAACATAATAGGCGCTTCACAATCGGAAAATATAATAGTTTTACTTTCCTGTAAAAATAAATAAAAATACTGTACTGGTCTAGTTGCCCCCGCCAAGAAAGTATTCTTCTCCCACTCAGGTTTGGTTGACGCTCGCCACTTACTAAAATTTAAAAGGAACGGAAACTATTTGAAGCATTTATCATACTGTATTTATAGCTTATACGTTTAAACTAACAATTATTCAAAATTCAAGTGGTCGAAATAAAAATAGATATATTATATGTGAATAAATAAATCGAAACAAGTAAAAAAAAACTATACAAAAAATACATTATTCATAAGTTATGCAGGTAGCCAAAATGATGCTATGTCTTTCATCATTTCATTAAAAGGATCGGGTCCATTTAATTTACTTCACCACATAAACTCTGCCAAATAAGAATCTAGGAAGTTTCTCTATTAGTCCCTCTTCGTTTTCTGTTATAATATCATTGTATACCTACGAAAAACGATTCTGAGCGGTGACGGGTTGTCAGTGTGGATATTTTATAGTATATATTTATATTGTTATTACTTAATACTTATTATTAATAAAGTAGCCGGTAAGTTGAATTAATATTATAAAATTACATCCAAATTAGAACATAAAAAACTACGTTTTTATATTTTTGAGATTTTATGTTTACAGAATGAATTACTTACGTGTAACCTTGTGGTAAGTTTTCAATCCTTAGTTATAAAAATTGAACATTTTATAAATTTAATAATTTAAAAATATTTTGAAAATTTTTCAAGTGCAGAAAATGCTTATACAAACAACCATCTCCGGTCAATTTTTTAGAGTTACACCAAAAACCAATTTTGTCGAAAATGGTTTCCCGTTAATACTTTATTTTTATTTTGTTTTTCCCTGTGCGCTTTTGAAAACTATTGGGAATTTTAAATTTTGACCTCCCGAATGCACCAACTATAGAATCACTTTCCCATCGAATAAGATACTGTGGGCTGTATAGTTTACAAGTCCAATATATGTATTCATAATTTTTACTTATAATATAAAGTGAACTGTCAAAGTAATTACAATTTTTATTTTTTATTTTTTTTTTAATCACTATTTAATTATGTGTAGGTATAATTTAAAATATTTTAGGTACTAGGTAGTAGGTAGTGAAGTCGCACGAACGTTGCAAGAAATAAAAACGTTTAGGTAATCAAAATTGATCCTCACCATAATGATACTTCCTGTTATTATATAGTATAAATGTATAATACTCAAAGTATACATTTTTTTTACAGACATAAATAATTGTATCAGCAACTTTTAATGGGCATATATCGATTCCTCTGATTTTGTATCGATATTCGATTGGTCGATAATCTACTGGTTACTAGCTGTTTGTAATATCTGCATAATATCGATTCCACAAAAATTCTCCAAGAAGAAGTAAGTGATTTCTTTACTACAGATGTCAGATATTATTATATGTCTCAATACTCTCAATGTCTGTTTCTTCAGATAATGAAAGAATAATAATTTTCTGCAATTTTTGGCTGAAAATTATACTGACGAATGAGAAAAATTAAATCCATGCATTTGAGCATCGAGAAAAGTAGGTAACATTGGAACGTACTATACTATAATAGCTGCGAGTGTTTCCACTCAAAATTAAATCTTCAATTTACGAAAGCTCATCCCAATATTTTCATAATTACACATATTGTGCTAAAAACCAACTGACAGTCACACACATCAACGGAATAAATGTCCAAAAAAATAGCAAAAATAGTGCTATATTTTACAAAATATTTATAGATTTACATACAAGTACCTACCTATACTTATTAGTTATTAACCTACCTAGTAACATAATGATACTTTCCCATAATTTTTCGATTAAATCTACGACTTGTGTTAAATTTAATTAATAAAAAATATTATCGTAGTTTAGACTTATGGCTGCTTTCTACAATTTGTATAAGACTCAGTGGGATTAATAATCAGTGACATAAATACATAATATGGGGTAGTTACATAATTTTTTATCCTGCGGAATCGATGTGTAGGTATTATAAACAGTAGCCAGTGGAATCAATATACCTAAGCCTTTTTTCAAAGCCGGTATAATCATTAAATCCCACTTTTCACGTCCATGTTAATTTCGGGAAAATAAACTGATTATTCCAAAGTTATTAATTTCTGAGTCTACCTCATATGAAACAACTATATTTGGTCATATTGTTTCCAACTATTTCTAATCATGTTTTCAATAATAATTCGTAATTTCTTTGAACACGGATCAAAATCAATGAAATATAAATATAAATTTCTTATAATATTCCTTATATGTTATAAAAAAAAATATATTAAACCTAGGTAGGTACAATATAGGAGGATGAACATTTTTCGGCTAAAATGCACTCTATTAACCCCCTCACAATTAAAAATTTTTTTTTCAAACAACTTATTGTTTTTTATGCTTAAAATTATGGTGTACATTTTTTTACCGGAAACTATTATTTTAGAAGTTATATAATTCCAAAGATTGCGATTTTACGTTTATGTGCTTGCGCGGATTGCTACTTGACTAGTCGACTGCCACCTATAACAAATTTAATTTTTTTTTTTATATAGCTAACCATTATAGTCTGTCATCTACCAGAAGACCTACAACATTGTTTAATTCCAAGACCTACCCAAGGTGGTTTTACATAACAAATCATACATTCATACATAACATTTTTTTTTCGATATAGTTCAGCCGATGAAAAATGTAGCATATTTAATATTTATGGGTTATAATAATATAAACTGAAAACTTCGATTAGCTATATCTTCGAAACTAAATTCATGCGCCAAATTCTGATTTCACCAACAATATTTTTTTCACTAAAAATAATGTCAATGTCCCACAAATTGTTAAAATAGGTAAGTATAAAAAAAATTAAAATTTGTTATAGGCGCTGCGCGTAGCAGTCAAGTAGCGTTGCGCGCAAGTACATAAACGTAAAATCACAAACTTTGGCAGGCTACAGGTAACTTCTAAAATAATATTTTCCGGTAAAAAAAATGTACACCGCCGTTTTAAGTATAAATAACAAGTCCTTTGAAAAAACGAAATTGAAAATCGTGAGGGGGTTGGTAAAGTGCATTAATTGTTCGCATTATTTAAAAAAAATAGAAAGACCATTTAGGTCTTTTAGTGTTGATCTTGTTTATTGTCTTGTACTGCAGACTCGGTGTAAGTCTTGGACTTGTTAGTACCAGTGCCGTCTTGGAATTGTTTGCAGCACGACATGGGTGTACAAGTTCGTTGTCTATCGTTGTAGGTAGGTACCAACCTACTCTAAATTTTGTCACTGCAGTCTGCAGTTATAGTCTGTATAAATATTAAAATATATTATAAAGATTTATGATCATCAACGGCACAGACTACAGTCATACAGTCGAAATCGTAAAAGCTATGGGTATATTGTACCTATAGCTAAGTGTCTCGGTGGAATTTAGATGACTAGGTAGGTATATAAATGTTTATTTGTACTGGAATAATATATTTTAAATCAAAAACTTTTTTATTTTTATGTAAATATATATTATTGTGTAACTTAGCCGATGAATTTGTTCTAGACAATCCCCACGTCGGTTAAAAAAACTGGTGTCAGGATCTCTTGAATCCTTACCTGTATTAAACAAAATATATTAACCCACCCCACTAGAGTCAGGGAGTTTCCAATTTTCCACTCTGATGGGCCACCCTTCTCATAATATAACAGATTGTAAAAGGTACTAATTTTTTTTCAAATATATATATCGCGTATTATTGTATGTAGGTACTAAATACTATATTTTATAATAATTTATAATTGTAGTAAAACTGGAGATTGAATACCCACGATAACTTTTTAGTTTTTATAACCTCTTAGGTATTTTCATTTTACCTGTACCACGTTTGGAATGAACTGAGTTTTCGACTGATAATAGTGATAATAGATATTATGTTGAAAAAACATTGTCTCATAACTTATAGTTTATACCTAACTATACTAATATAGTTTAATAGGTACTTTAATTAAATGTTTAAAATGTTAAAGCTTATTAAGTTTGATTCATGTTTTGCTTTACTAAACTAAAGTTCTTATTGCTTTATTTATTAGGTACAAGCTGAAAAGTCCTATTTTCTAGGTATATAAATTATATCACTACTATGAAATTCTGATTGAAGGCCGTGCAATAGTGTTAAGAGGACAAAAGTATGTTGTGTTTGTACTTTATTAAATTGAAACTGATTCATTCTTATGGATAACTAATTTTTATTTCTCCTTAAAGACATGGACGTGGCCGAGTTGCAGCACGAGATAAATCGGCTTACGCGTGAGCTTGACCAAGCTCATACAGAAAAGGTCCAGTCGGCCACTTATGGACTAAGTATATTGGAAGAAAAACAATCACTAACTAAACGTTATGAAGAACTGGAGAATTTATATGAGAATGTGAAACAAGAATTAGAAATCACTCAAGAAGTAATATTATACATTAATACATTATATAGGTGTTAACTAATATTTTGTATCCATTTAATTTACGTTAAAAACCGTAACTACATTTCTGGGCTTTTTTTTTCCATATAATTATTTGAAGGCCATCTTGTTCAAAGCAAGGATAACCTTTTTTTACTTTTGTATCTTATTTATATTCAAATTTTACAAATGTTTTTTTTTATTAACAAATTGAATAATGATGTAGAATATATACATACTATTTTACATTGGTGTCCTCTTTATAGGTAGTACTAATTATTAGACATCTGATGATGACATATCTTTGACTTAGATCTCTTATCCAACCCACAAAAACTATCTTAAATAAAAATTACCCGCCATTAATGTAATGCCCATTTTTACCTAATACTATTCTACCTATATAATATTGTAATATTCTGTTGGTTCTTCTACTTTTATACTTATTCATACATGTATATATGCCTCATAACCGAATTACAAAATTATTTCAAACTTTTATGGTTACCTAATGTTTAGTTTACATAATTTATTGATTAGTATTTAATTTTAGGCTTTGACAAAATTTCAAACCTCTCACAAAGTAACCACCAAATCTGGTATAGAACAAGAAGAATCACTGTTGTATGAAACAGCAGCTTTAGAATCATCACTAAATACCACAATCATAGAGCTTGAAAATGATACTAAATCGGTAAGTGTACCAAAGAATAATGTTATTATTATTTATGAATCATAGTTGACAACACATTACAATTTATTGAAATTTGATGATAGTTACGACAAGAGTTGGAACGTGTTCGCATGGAACGAGATCAAGCCATCCAAGAAAATAATGACTTATCAAGGTTGAGTAATGAGTCTAATCATGATTCTAAGCAACTTCGCGCAGATCTACGTGAAGTCAAATCCCGTGAAACTCGGTTACTTTCAGATTATTCAGAACTAGAGGAAGAAAATATAACTTTACAAAAACAAATTGCTCATTTGAAATCTTCTCAGGTCAATATCAATATATGAATACTTTATGATTAATAATATGACATTTTTTAATTGGTTTCAAAAATAATAAATTATAATTTATAAATAGGTTGAATTTGAGGGGGCAAAACACGAAATACGTAGACTGCAAGAAAATGTTGAACTGCTGTACTTACAAGTTGATGAGCTAGCCAAGTTGAAAAAAATTGCTGAAAAACAAATGGAAGAAGCTCTGCAATCATTACAAGTAAGCTAATTATTTAATATGTATTGTGTATGTATAGGTATATAATATTACGATTATATTATTTGGATAAACAATTTTAACTTGTATTCGTTATAGGGTGAACGCGAAGCTAAATACGCGTTGAAAAAAGAACTTGATCAACGTATTAACAATGAATCGGTTTACAATCTCAGTAACTTAGCTTTTAGCATAAGAGGTATGTATGTATTTACAAATATTTCAATTGATACTATTAAAATATTTTTAAAATCTTAAATATTTCTTTGGATCATACAAAATTTTAATAAATTGAATTCAACAATATGCTTCAAAGTACTCAAGTGTTTCAACTTTTCAAGTGTTTGTATTTATACTCTGAATGTACTTTTGTAAGGTATGGGCGGAGACCAAAATGTTGGTAGCGATGACGAAGATGATTTGCCTGTGTTACGTAAACTTGAAAACGATATTGGATCAACTATGGAATTACCAGAATGTGGAAAACATGATTTGTTTAGTGAAATACATCTCAATGAACTGAAAAAACTGGAAAAACAGTTAGAACAAGTGGAAAACGAAAAGAGCTTGTTGACACAGAATCTTAAAGAGTCTCAATCAGCGTCTGATAAATGTAAATCAGATTTGGAAAATTTAGCATCTCGTATATATAAACTTGGATCACACATAAGGTCTTTGGAACATCTTGGTACTCAAACCAGTAAAGTAGATTCTGAACATAAGGTATGTTTTATTTCTTAGATAAGCTCTTAAATCACTCGGATGATTATTTTATTATTAATTCATATAATTAGACTGAAGATGGAAAATCAAATGCAACTTTGGAATATTATCAACAATGGTTTAGTTTAGCATCTAAAGAGATTGACCAGCTTCACGGTGATCTAGAAGAACTTGAAAGACAGTTAAATTCATCTGAAGAAACCTTATCATTAAAAGATGAATTAATCATGCTCAAAAATAAAGTATATTTTACAATTAATATTTAATAATCTAAGATTAATACGCTCATCTGTTTACTCATCGGTATTTATATTTTTTAGTTATTAGATAGAGAACAAAAGACAATGGAACTTGAGTCAAATGTTCGCTTGTTGGGAGAATTGGCTACAGATGCTAGTGCTTCTTTAGATAATGCACAAAATGACCTTGTAGTCATCACTGACGAATTGGCTCAACTAGCTCTCCAAATGTCTGTGTTGAATGGAAAATCTATAACATTAAATACTATTGGTATACTATTAATTTTGTGTATGCAGATAGATGAAATAATGTGCAATATTTTTTATTATAGTCGTAAAAACAGCAAAAGAAACAGAAGAAAATGATCCTCGCCTGGATGTATTACGAACGCGACTTAAGTCTGATGTTTTCATAAAAGAATTAGAAAGTCTAACTGAAGCTTCATTCGTAGCTAAAAGTCTGAGAAACGTACTTGATCAAATCAAATTGCTTAAAGAATCTGTAAATACATCAATAGATAATGCTAAAGCTGTTAATCGAGATAATAATGATGGTAATTGATAATATTCTTATAATTAATTGATAATCAGTGACTGAGTCATTAATATGTAAAATTATCTTTTTGTAGGTCAAAGAAGTTTAATGTTGGACAATAATGATGAATTGTCTGATCTCCGAGAACAAGTAATGAAATTACAGTCTCTCTTGGCAACTAAGCGAGAACAAATATCATCATTACGCATGGTTCTAAAGACTAACAAAAATACTGCCGAGGTAGCATTGAATAATTTGAAATCCAAATACGATAACGAGAAAATGGTTGTTACTGAAACCATGACCAAGTTACGTAATGAGCTGCGTACACTCAAAGAAGATGCTGCTACATTTTCAAGTAAATACTTGAATAATTTCACATTCAATCTTTGTTATTTTCTTTTTACAATACGTGTGAGTTGAATAATTTATTGATTGTAGGTTTGAGAGCTATGTTTGCTGCACGGTGTGAAGAACAAGTGACTCACATGGATGATTTACAGCGACAGTTAGTTGCTGCTGAAGAAGAGAAAAAGACACTTAATCAGTTGTTGCGTTTGTCTGTGCAACAAAAATTGATGGTCACCCAACGGTTAGAGGAAATTGAAATGGACCGAGAAATGAAAAACGTACGACGATCAATGGGTACACCTAACTCTTCAACACCATCAAAAACCTCAAAAAGGTATAGTAGTCAGCCTCAACGCCGAGACTGGTGAGAAATTATATTTTTAGTATTATTATGTGTATGAAAACAAAAAACAAAACAAAAAACCTTATTTGAGATATTTCTCACCTGTTGTTGGTAGGGTTGATCAAAATAAGTGTAAACCGTCCTCTATACAGTTTTATTTTTAAACTAAGTCTTGACATTAAATATTGAGTCCCTTTATAACCGTGGTTTCAATATCCGTCCTGTTTTTGAATATCCGGTTGTTTATATTACACATTGAATTGCCGTCCTAACTTGGTTCTCTGGTAACCTCTGTTTAATTTTTTAATATTTTCTTAAATATTGCCTTTTTATTATTATTATTATTATTATTATTATCACTGGATTATAGAGTTTTATTTATTGATTGACAATATTTCCAATGACTTATTTTGTTTATTTAATACATTTCATTTAATATTGTTACTCAAAAATAGTATTTTCTCATGTGTTACTAGTATTATTATTATTAAAATTATTACTTTTTGTTGGAAACACTTCATATTGTCGATTTTATGAAAAAAATGTATCCACCCATGGCACATAAATATTAGTTCGTCTTTCGTTCCTTGCAAGCTCAATGAAAATAAACAATGGTGCCATAATATTTTCGTGCATTAATACTAATAATTAAAATTTTTTATTTATTATTATAATATTGTAGTTTACTATTATTCCATTTTTATAATTATTCCCATTTATGGCAGCCAGTTTCTTATGTGCAATATACAATTATACACTTTTGTATTTTATTTTGTTGTCAAACTAGTTTTAAGATGTTTAATTATTATTATTTTTTTTTAATTTTATCCATTTTATAGACTCATTTGTTTATTATATATACTCAATTTAAAAATAACAAGAACAAACATGTTGCAATATTTTGTATGAATCTAAATTAATTATTGTATGTTATTCCTTAAATGTAAAATTGAATTATAAAGTTTCTGTATAAGTACTTACCAAACTTAATTACCTGTAGGGTAACTTACCCCGTAGGTTTAAATCATGTTTTTCTTTTTTAAAATGTTTTATTTATTTATTATTATGCTGTACTTATTGTATACTTTTTTTTCTATCCGTTTTTAAAAAAAACTGAAGTTTCAATATTATTATGTAACGTTAACATTAAAATTAAATGGTGTAGGGACAACGTGTATCTATGTTATTTTATTGATCAATCATAGTTGGATATTCTATTATTATATGAGAGTTTAGGTGTTTAGCATTTGGGAATAGTAAAATTTGTAAATTTTTTAGTGATTTTATTTGGTTTTCATTTACTTCATAATTTTTAACCATTAACTATAAAAAAACTACGGAAAACAGTGTTGTGAAATATCATTAATTAATAAACCTAATATAAACTTTAATAATATAGTAATATTAAAGAATTTGTGGGGAAAATCTATCATTTATTTATGTAATACCATGTATATGTTTGTATTCAATACATTATACCTTAAGTCTTTAGGGCTATAGATAATAATACAGTAGAGTTTTGATTGACCAAACAAGTTAAGGGGAACAATGGTGACAGAATAATCTAAACTTTTAGTAAGGTGGGGTTTATTTAAAATAATCGAATTAAGTAATTTTATTAATATTTAATAATTGTGTGTATCTGGAAGATTTGACAATTTCTCATTTAAATTTTTATATCTTCCAGATACATCCTTTATATACTCACAGTATCTTAATTATAAATATATATTTTATTTTTATTATTTACTACATACAATTTCATTGAATTAATGTTTCATAAAATTATACTTTTGAAATTGTTTAACTGTTGTTTCTTCTTTTTGATCAGTTTGTTGGAGAATTGATGCTCTGCTGTATTATTAAAATACAAAACGCATAGTTTCTGCTTACTCATATTAAACAAACTAACATTACTGTAAAATGTATACATATTATGCTAGAAACGCAACCATTGGGTGTTGAATAATATATATCTAATATCATTGATTAATTGCTTGCTGTAATTGATCAATGCCTATATTATGTGATCATCACCCTATATATTTTCTATTTTTTTTTCTTGTTTAATCGTTTAATCGTTTTATAACACGGTACCGTAATTGTACTAATATATTATAATAGTGTTTGGTTTTATGTAATTATTTGTAATTTAAGTACTCAAGACACTACCTTAAAAATGTCTAGTTGCGTCCCTGCATAGTGGAAGTAAAATGTATGAATTTAATTTTGGGCTAGTCACTGAATATCACTATGATACAGGCTATTACATCACAAATAATATAATTATGTATATGGTATAACTATGGGCTATGTTTATATTTAAGTTACTCAATCCGGTAAAAATTGTATTTTTATTAAAATATATTGTATTATACTTTGTTAATGTTCTCGAGAACAGACCTATTTTGGGGCTACCTCTTAATAGTTTAATAAAACTGCATAATATAATATATTAATATCTACTCATTATTATTTTTAAATTTATTTATGTACTATGTAAACATAAGTCATAATAATAATAATATGTACTAAATGTGATACCCAGTCCAATTTATTTGTAATACTCTATTCATCTATAATCTCTCTCTTGTCTTTAGTTGATATCATAACGTTTACAGATATCAGAGGTATGGAATTGCTATGTATTATAATTTATAACCCTAAGAGTACCTAATTATTATTTGTTTAATATATTATTATGAATTGTGACAAAACTTAATTAACATTATGTTACTGTATTAATAAAAAAAAACTGATGTACTTAATAATTTGTGTGTTGCATTTATACTTTAGCCAAAACATTTGGAACTAATCACGGTTTTCAGTGAATTTATTTCAGTAATCACTCAATGTCCATCCTTATACCTTAATCCTGAAAATAATAATAAACCTTATGAACCAAGGTTTAAAGCAAGAAAAAAACACTATCGAGTATCATTTAATTTATTATTTATTAATATGGAAATTTAATTTTTACCTAATTACTAAATATTAAATACCTATACTGCAGTTGGATTATTAGCAAAGTCCGTATCGCAATAAAGTACACTGCTAAAATCTGTACGGTACAATATTGCAATCACATATTTATATTAATTTCAGTAACCAGTAACCACTATATAATTTTCAGACTTGGTCCAGTTTTGTTTAAAATAAGTATGTGTCATGTGTCTACGTGTATGCAGGCACGGATCCAAGGAGCGACTAAGGGGCTTTAAATGCCTTTAACCTTAATACATGATATTCATTAGGTAGTTAATTATATTGTGTACTTACTAAAATTATATTTGTAATATTTTCTGGAAAATAATGTATTTACCCCTTTTTCAGATCCGTGCCCGCGTGTATAGTGTATACAAGTATATATTATATTTGAAGAGGAACGTCATTCTACCACCTCGTAGCAGGGTTCATCACGTTCAGGCATTTTATCATCTTTTTCGTCTAGTGATCGCGGATGACCGTCAAGAGCGTCTGAAACTTGCTTTCCTAGTTCGATAATCTGAAATCAATAACGGTATAGCAACATTATAGCTCAGATATCTATAGTATAGTAGGTCTGGTCAGCTATATATAGTACCTAGTAGTACTAAGCCAGTAGCGTACACATGATTTCTGAAAGGGGGGGATCAAAAAAAAAAAACGACATATCTAAATGAGAGGGGAAATTTGGAAAATCCCCAACCCTCTCAAAACCTTTTATTAAGGTAATAAAAAGCCAATGGGGGAGGGGGATCTGATCCCCACGTCCCCCCTTGTATACGCCTCTGCGGTTAAAGTGCTGCAGGGGTCATCAAATAGTTGCTCGAGGAAAAACTTTATCCGGCCCGATATAAAAAAAATGTAAAACCGATAATACTCTATTCTCGTGTCCTAACCTTCTTTATATTTTCATAACATACGTAGGTACATAACCTACCAGTGCACCACTTTGAACAGTGGCGTAGGTAGTAAGTACACATGAGTTACACTAAATAAAGATGTGAAAATGTTTTTTTTTTTAAACAAATATTATAAATATTGTAAATTAAACTAAGTTTTCAGTATATTTTTTATTGATAAACATATAGGTATAGGTAGGTACATTACAATTTTATAGCTCCCCAAAACTTCCTGATTTCCTAGAGTGGCCTTCCAAAAATATTGGATAATTGGTGATTCCTGATAAATTATAATACCTATATTATGGTTATATACTTATATACAATTATGTTGTAATTACAAAAGTAATTGACACATACATACTTAAGAATTAATATATTTATTATTTAACGACGCCATTTGTGACTTTACCAGAGGTTAAAGTAAGGGAAGAGCGGAAGGGGGCTACTGGGCCTGTACTTAGTCCCCTTATTTCTGACCGCGATTAAAAAGCGCCATCTTTAAGTTTTAAAATTGTGTTCAAAAAGTAAGCTGGTACGCTCAAGCGTTGTAGTTGAATTAAATAATTTCCTCCGTTAAAAATTATTATTTATTTTCGAAATGTTATGAATGTTATGATTTGAGTCTTATTAAGAGGATGTCAGCGCACTATTTATTTTCTCTCTCTGACCCACGAGCAGCGTAGACAAAACGCATTAACGCAGAATCATTTTATCTATGTTTTTAAGTAATATCAACCATTACAAAAAAGATAGAGAATAATATTTTTGAGGGAATGACATATCGATTTTACATTTTATTGTTATTTGACTTTGTATTCGACTTTCAAAATAAACAAAAAAAATGTTGTACATTAAAATTATGTTTAAATTGTTTTGGGAGAATATTTAAACAAATCGATATGACATTCCCTCAAAAATATTATTTTCTATCTTTTTTGTAATGGGTGATTTTACTCTAAGATTACTTAAAAACATAGATAAAATGATTCTGCGTAAATGCGTTTCGTCTATGTTGCGCGTGGGCAGGAGAGAGAAAACAAATAGTGCGCTGACATTCTCTTAAGGGGACGTGATACCCGCATGTGTTGTCTCCGTCTTACAAAATATGTACAACATAACAAAAAACTGTTTTGCGCGGGATAGAACAACTCCCTCGGTATTTATAGAAGAATTACAAAAATTAAGCAACGCATAGGGAGCAACTTTATCCGTGTCGTAGCGTTTTTATTATTTGGATAACAGAAATAAAATTAAAGTTATCAGTTTGAGAACATTAGGATTTTTTTTTAATTTAATTACTAAAAATCATTGGTAAATGCTATGAAAAAACGCTATGACACAGATAAAGTCATTCCCTATGCGTTGTGAAATTTTGGAAATTCTACTATAAATACCAAGGGAGTGGTTCTATCCCGCGCAAAACAGTTTTTTGCTATGCTGTACATTTGTGAAACGGAGACAACGCTTACGGGTATCACGTCCTCCTAAGTTATTTTATTAAATCATTTTCAGTTTGATAAAAAATATTAATATACCTATAGGTACAGAGTATAGGTAACTAAATTATTTTATCTTCTTTCTATTCCATATTATTTGCCTATAATACCAATAACCTAACCTAAACACTTTTTATTTTATACATAACATTTTTTATTATATTTTATGCGTAGGCATTAAGAAAATTAATTTGTGTAAGTTAACACCTAAAGAAAATATAATTATTAATATATCTATTTTCTCATGTTACCTATTTAAGATTGAGTATTTTGTTATATAATTATTACACGCAGTTGAAATTCAGGAAAATGGGTGCTAGAGTTTGGATCAAAAATATTGGTGGAAAAAATGAGAACTCAAGATGGAAAGTCAATTTATAATATTTGTGACATGAGTTAAGAGTGTAAGACGGATACTTACCTACCTATACATTTTAATAAAATATAAATAATAAAGTAGTCTATACTTACAAATAGACTAAAAAAACTAATGAACACGCTACACGCAAGATAGTCCCTCCCACAGTCTTTACACCATTGGTTGGAACAATAATGTAACAAAATCAAAAATGTTAAAAACAATAACTATATACCTAATACCTATTTAAGTTAAGAGTTTACAATTTATACACATAGAAAGTTCAAAATATAGATATCGCATTACCTTTAAACCTTTTGCTATTCTGTTACACTTTAAGCCCCGCTGAAGGTCTTCATTCGTAACGACTTTTTAATCCGGTATTGCAGATATGGATGAAGTGAACTGCTATTTACTTAATCACACAAACATAACTTTAACAGTTGCCTTTAAGAACAGAGTTGCATAGCTTGAGAATTTGGTTTAACTTTAAGTGCTTACTTTTAGAGGTGTGTCATGTGCGGGAATATGTTATATGACTAAGCTATAATACTACCCACGTCATCTTACAGTTTGGTGTTGAGACGAGCTCTAATTTTGAATACAACATAACTCCTATTTATATCTGGCACCCCCTCCCACCAATTCACTATTAACAGTTTATATAAAACTAAGAAATGTATGTTATGTGCATTGCCTGGATTCTAGATACTTATTGATACACTTGTTGAATGTTGATACGTATACAATAAATTATGATTCCGAAAATTAGGAAAACCCAGTGTTTTTTTACGGTTTTTGACCCGAATAACCAGCTTTCTATGATTTTACTAAACAGGAAACATAATATAAACACTACCTATCGCAGGTTGGCTCAAGGGGAGAGCCCTAAGGCCCACGCTCCCCCTCCCTAAGCTGTATTTCTAAAAAAAGGTATACTGTTAAACACAAAATTTCAAAAAAAAATCATTTTATAATATCGAAAGTTTTCTGAAAATTATGACTTGCCCCCTCCCCGCAACCATTTCTCTGGAGCTGCCCCTTTTACCTATACCAATTTATTGGTTAATTAAATAATTACAATACCATATTAATCTATAATCTATATAATATACATAATACATATTATGTTATAACCATGTATTCATGTAGGTAGGTAGTTGATAAATGTTATATTATACACGTCATAACTTATCATATGTATTACGCCGTTACCAAACAATTTATTTGTTTATACATTAGACTATTCCAATGTTTATAGAAACAAAATATACAAATTCACACTACTTTTGATCAGATCGAACGAATTAAATTTTAAAATTTCAAACTCATAATGTACGACTTTGATGAACTGATGACTGACTGTCCTTTCGAAGAGTTTGTAAGTACCTAGACTCATTGGGGGATCCAAGGGTTACAAAAAATACATTATAACCTTCCCCCGCCACCACCACCAAACAATATTGATCCCGATTACTTAATTTTATTTTATTATAGGAGGGCATAATGACTTGGTAATTATAGTTTTTTCAAATAGGAAATAACCATATACGCCTATAGTAATCAATAATTTCACTTAAGACAAATTCTTTCAAATTTCGTAAGGAATACTACGAATACTACTTATTATACACTACATTACTACATTACTACAGCGTAGTGGATTTTCTACTTTTTTTACTTGTCGGCAGAACGGCACAGTTGGTCCTTTTATAGAATTTTATGGCAACGTTTCAATTGCAATAAATATATTATTATTAAGTAATAAAAATACGAGATACAAAGGAATATTAATATATAGGTATTTCAGAAATTTATTGATTTTAATCGCTACAAATTTATTGTATTATCTTATTTAGTTAATTTTATTGTATTATAATTATATAATATATATATTATTTATTAAAATTTACTGCAAGGTTACGTTTTTCTGAACAATAACAATAAATTTCAATAACCAAAATCTCCAAATTCATGTCATTTTAATTTATGATAGACTTAATTAGGTATATTAACAGTTAATACATAAAATGATAACAAATACACGGCACACATATACAAAGAATTTCACGGCACACTTTTGTGCCGCGATACAGCGGGGTTGGGAATCCCGATTTCCACATCGCCTGCACCCGGGTCAGTCTGCTCATGTCTATATAATTATAATCGATCATAATATTTGAAAAAGGCGTAAGGTGTTGTAGGTACGAGGTATCCATGTATGATGTATTATTGCATGCACGATGAGATAAATCCCACATTTTTTCGAGCGATCACACTTTCGCAGTATACTTAGATTAATCGTGGTTCATTTTTTATTCATAATTTAATATTCCTAATGGTACTTTTCGGTTATAACGACATTCCTCAAGTATGATGTAAAAGCAACTTTAGTAGGTCTCAAAGCAACCTAACCTACCTTAACCTTACCTTGGTAACTACCCAAGGGCCAAGGTAGTTTTATTTATCAAGTCGAGGGATGTTTTTGATTTAAATTGTCCGAGCGAGCACAGCGAGCGAGTGACCTCGTTGTGTCTATATACTCTATAGTCCTGTGGCGTACCGAGTACGGACGGGGAGTTTAGGGGTTTAACCTACTCCCCATAAGTAAAATATGTATAATGATTTCTTTTATGGAATATTACATTTAATAAAGGTGATAATCATTATTAATCATCAACGTGTGCGTGTATAATAGGTACGTAGTCGTAATATCGTTGCTATCCACAATCATGAGATTATTGCAACAATGTGATTCGACATAAAGATAAATATATTCTTCATCTACAAATAAGTAATAACCGATCGACGATTCGACTAATCAACGTGAATAACCTATTCAATTTTGTTTTGTTTTGATCTCTCGATCTGTGTTGTTCTGTGTTCAAAATTTTTGCATTTATATAATTATTTATTATTTTAAACGATATTAATTTTTATTCAGTATGGTGATAGGAAAAGAAAATTAAAAAAATTACTCTAACAAATTTTTTTTTTAAAAAAAAGGAAACGTTTGAAGTCGAAGACGAATCTAGTACTTCAATTTATGTAACACCCGTTGAACAAAATAAAGAAGAAAGCCCGGTTAGTAAACTAAGTTTGAATGTGATAATGATATTGCTAATTATTTTAAACAAACTCATATGTTAGACGAAGTAAATTTATCTATGTTTAAAGTACTATAGTACCCAGATAAATCTTATCAATGTGGAAAACGAAATTTCAAATTTCAGTTTAACGGGTTTTCTCGATGGGAGTGGTTAGTTTATTTAAAAACAACGAACGGAGCTTATTTTAAATATTGGGTATTAACGACGCTGTACTTGATGAATCATCAAGACGAATTAATATTAAGGGAGCCGGAGCGTGATTAATTTTCGGTCGAAAAAATAGCTCACGACTTCAATTACAACGCACAATATAATGTTCTGATATTAATTTTGAAAGCAGATTTGAATTCGCAACTAAATTATCTATGCTTTGACAATTTAAATTTCTGATTTTTTTTTTTACTTAGAAATTTACTAACAAAAAGAGTAAAAATAGATTATATTCATAATTCAAAATGAAATACATTGATATAGAATATGAAAAATATACGACAATCAAAGCATAGTAAATTTAGAGGAGAATTCAAATCTACTTTCAAAATTTAAATCGGAACATCCTACTGAGCATAGTGAATGAAGTCACTGGCAGTAGTTTTTGAAAAAAAATGTTTGTAATTTTATAAAGTAATAATAGTGGTTATATGTGCATGCGCGTATTTAAAATGGCAGACGTATTATGATGCCGCCATACAACGCGATCGGTACTACGAATTAGTCGGAATTACACACACTAATGATCATTTACTTTCAACACATTCACAAGATCCATTTAACTTGAAATATAAAATGCCTAATTTTTAATCCTTAAAATTGATTACGCTCCAGCCCCCTTAAGTTCAAAGTTGTAAAGTGTTGTTACTTTGTTAGACCATAAAATATACATTTTTTAAAATTTAATTTTACTATTGACCTTAATTAATATAAGAAGAATACAATTTTAGAAACATTTTTTATTTACATACATAAATGGTAACACTCCCCCCTCCCATAAACGAATACTGCGTACGCCACTGCTATAGTCTATACGTACTATAATATATGATGGTGGGTAGTTGTAAATCGTGATAACCGAAAAGTACCTACCTAATTCAATATTATGTTTAATGATCCAAATATATACTCGCGTTTACTGGTAGGTTGAGGAAACATATTCCGAGAGATTTTGGGGCGCGTTATCCACGTTACCGTACGCCGACCGAATTTTGAATGTGGCAGGATCGATCAAAAAACATTTTACAAGTTCGTATGCACAAAACGCAATCGTAATTTAGGGGGAAAATATTATTCAATCATGTCGTTCATAAGTCATATTATTAGTTTCAGCCGCCTCGCAGTATTATCGCAACATCGGATGGTGGACTTTAAGTACGGCTACGGTCTTATTTTTACCAATTTTCATCGACAAGACGGTCCAGGACGCCGTCGCCTAGTTCCGACTGATCAGGCTCCATTATTATATCATTAATATTAATTATTTCAATAATGGTGTCTGATGATATACATGTATATAAAAGAAATATATTGAACAATGCATGCCATGTACAGATTTTATTATTACCTGTTACTATTATTTTTAAGGTAGGTACTTTTCCTAAATAGTAAATACCTATATATTAATATTGTTGTTTCAGTTGATTATTATTTGTTTATTTTTTTATAATTTCTAAATTAGAAAATCGTGCGGCCTTCCACATAAGAGTATGGTATCCACATACCGAAGGTGGGTCACTTAATAGGTAGAATAATTGCAGAATTTAAGTGGTTAAATTTTTTTTATTAATTTATTGATAAACTCCTCAGACCTCACTACCTCAGTTATTGTTGCCTGTTGGTAACTTCTATGGTAGTCTTGGTGGAAGTGCTTCATTACGAACAAACCGCATGGAGTGCATTTGATATAGTCCTCAAAACAATTTATTTAAAAATTTGGATTTGTGTATGTGAATTTCGTCACAATTGCATAGGATTTGCTTATATTATAGCATGAGCGAACATTAAAAATAATCAAAATGTTCCAAGAGAATATATATAAATATTAAAAGCGTCAACCGATCAAGGTATCAGCGGTATAACTACCCACAGTAAATGCTAGGTACATTAGTTATAGGCTTATATAGCTAGGTAGTGCAACGTAATAATTATTATAGGTAAACGATATTGCAAATAGATTTTTTATGTTATGAATTATTAACGTTACTTCTTTATCAACTGCACTACACGATAGACATGCTTCTTGGAAAGAGTGGAAATTTTTTTCAGCTTCCTCAATTTTGCCTTGGTTAACTTCCAAAATTATCAAATTGATTAGCGCTTCTGGATTGTCTGGATTTAACTGTATGGATTTACGATAAGCCTTTTCCGCATTCCTTGTGTCGTTCATATGGTTTAATGCCACTGATAAAATAATATAATAAAACAAAATAAGTATATTTTATTAGGAATATTTCGGTACCAATATACAGTATTACCTATAAATTACATAATAGGCAAGTACCTATTTTAGGACTATAGGTTGTAATGTTGTATCACAGTTTTTGTACAATAATGTATACTTATATTTTCATAGCTGTTTACATAATGTATAGGTATGTCGTAGGTCAAGGTACGTTTTGAAAAGGGGTAACTTTGTCGCGGTTTACTGCATACAGCCAAAATATTATACGGAAACTGCCAAACTATAACCACGAATGTACGGAAGAACAAGCTTCGTCGTGATCTGCTACAAACTGAGCGCGACTTATCGTATATTGGCACCATAAGCGCAAATTAGGGGGGGTGCTAAGCCCCCCCCCCCAAAATTTATCCGTAGCCCCTCCAAAAACCTAGGACATACAATTTTAATATGATATATTGCAATGGTCTGCTTGCCTTTAATATATTCAGAACCTCCCCTCCCCAAGCCAAAAGTTGAAATTGCACCTATGATGGCACTCTGACAATTAATGCGACAGTCGATTTTGGGGACGGCGCAGCATCGTTTGAAATCAACGTTTAGTACCTACCGAGTCAGGTGTTATATCTATACCTTCTAACGTGAATATTGTACCTCCATCAAAGTCGCAGATTTTAAGGGGGGAAGGTGTTTAGTCCCCTCAAAATAATTTATTTGAAGTTATAAAGACCCCCTACAAATTAAAAAATAAGCAATATCGTACTTCAGTACAGCTGTCAGCTGATTACATAATTATGTACCTATGGTTAATTTTAGATGCTGAGCGGAGCGATGAATGTATTGATTTTACAATGATGTGTGTTTTTATTTTTATTTTTGTGTCTGTCATCACTCATCACTCATCACTGCACCGTTTGGTGCATACTTCACCTAAAGGAGTAATAGCAGTGTTATCTATATATATGTCTCCAAATGTTTGTACTATTTGTATAAGACGTATATACAGTATAATACTATAATACCTTCCTAAATGATGAATTATAATTTATTGAATTAGACCCTAAGGCCTAAGCTAGGTAGCAATAATTTATTATTATAATATTGCACTATATCTAAGTAAAAATAATACTATTTCTTCTGAGTTTTGATTGACTTACACCCAATAAGCATAAAAGTACCAGCATGATTTGGGTTTAATTTCGCCGAAGTTGAGAGGAATACAAATGCTGATACATATTGTCTGGTGTATAGATGTACAAGGCCCAAGTTATATAAGGCGATCCAATTAAATGGGTGCAAATAAATAGCACGTTTTAAGCAACTTATAGCCTGAAAAATAAAGAAAATACAATAGGTAAATAATACAATTTAAGATCATAACATATGTATAAAAATGAATGTTTAATCATATTATGTAGGTAGGTAGTTAAATAATATAATAATAAAATAAATAAAATAATATATAATATATTATAAATAATATAATAATTAATACCCTAATGGCCTAGTCAATGCTGATTTATTCATATATAAAAATAAAACACATTTATTGAATATTGATATTAATTCATATTTTTAGGTGCCCTATATCTAGCTAGGTAGAGATAGGTATTCTTTTATTATTTTATCTGAATTAATATTAAAATAAAATATCCTAAATCCTTTTTGTAATTACTTACTTTTAGAGTGTGTAATAAATAATAATTAATACCTGGCTAAAGTTATATTATATTAAATTGTTATACCAAAACTAATCATACAAATTTACAAATTTATTATACATTTCTAGCTTTCTAAATAAATGTACATAATATTTTGTGCTTATGAGAAATAATTTTAATTTTTAATTACCGCAACGTATTTGTGTTTTCCAAAGAAACACATTCCGATGTTATTCCACGTTTCAGAGCATTCAGATAAATCAGTAACAACTTTAGTGTACTTGGCCAATGCTTCATCGTATCCACAGTTTCTCTGTTGACAAGATAATTCAATTGTATGCGAACAATAAAATTTTATTTAGCCCAGAGTTAAGCTGCAGGAATACCTGCATTTCAGCTGCTAATGTCAGGAGCGCTTTAGGATTTTCGGGATCCTGACACAGTGTATTTCCGAGAACATTAAAGGCTTGATCATAATCACGTTGTTTCATATATAACAGGCCCAAGTCTACAGATATATTCGTGTTGAATGGAAACAACCTTTTTGTGGATACATAAATGTAAATCAACGGTTTCCAAATTGACTTATAGTTTAATAAAGTACCTAAAGTTCGATAAAATATATATTTTTTGTATTTTCTCAATGGTATATTTGTGAGTTGTGAGTTTGTGATATAGGTATATTAGGCACCTACGTAATTTTGTATAGGTACCTCCTAACAATATTACTTTTAAATCAGTCAAAAAGATTAAGATAAAATTGGGATTATGTTTACAGGTTTTTCTGATATTCATAAAATAATTATTAATGTAGTTCGGGACTTGACTTGTTGCACCAAAAATTATCGAAATATGCTTAAATATATGCAGCTACATTTTTATATTATTTTTGAAAAATTCATAAAACATAATACAATTTTTGTAATAAAAAACTAAAAAATTATTTGGTATATAAACATGAAAAAAATAATTGAATCGCGGGTATACAAATTTTAATATAGGATGGTACCTGTATTTTGATTAATATGATGGACGGAGGACACAGCTATTGCATGTTTTGGACATTTTTAAACTATTGTGAAATAAAATTTGATTTTTAAAAATACTGCCATAAAATACTAGGTTAATAAATAAGTAATAACGAATAACGTTATATGTGAACCCCGTGATAAACGAACACGTATCTACTGATTTTCATTTCTTCGTACAATCTAGAATCTAGATATCAATTATAGTTTTAACACAGTCTTGTCACAAAGAGACTTATAAAATCTTACGTACCATAAGCGAAAATAGGGTCCATGATATCCTCCCAAACATTTACTAAAATTTTTTAAGCTTATTCAATTTTATAATAGTATGATTTTAGGCTTCAGCTTCCCCAAATCTCAAAATTAGGTACAGCGGTAAACCAACGTTACTTCCTAGCAGGCTCCCCTGCCCCACATCAAATTTTTTGGGCCCCTGTCCCTGTGGCCTGTACTAAATGTTTTAGCGGGCGGCGCGGGCCTATATAAACTATAACTTCCAATAAAATGCAATACAAGTGATACGAGTGTCCCATACATGATTTTTATTTAATAAATTATAGTATACGTAATTTATATCATTTATATCATAAAATATTATTAAATTAAAAATAATTAATCCTATCAAAATGTAAGAAATAATAAATTCATTTTAAAATAGCCAGACCCCTTGTACTCTCAGTCCAACAGTCCCGCGTTTGTGGGGTCCTGGCTCTCTAGTAAAGCAATACCGACAAGTGACAGACATCCTTAATACAAATATACAAACTAAAACGCTATATACTAGGTAACTTTTATATAAATAATAATATAGTCAGATAATCCCTAGTTATAGAAGTTAGAACTTGAACAAACGTACATTAATTTAGGTTAAAAGTTCATAAGTATGAAATTTTGTTCTTGTTCGTGGAATCAAAATAAACATGGATTATTGTATATTTTATAATATTTCAAAATAACAAACTTTGAAGCCGTAATTAGTATACTGGTTGCATTTTTGAAGTTATTTTCTATGGCGAATATTGAAGCTAATTTTTCATAAGCATCTTGATTTCGACTAAGTTGAATAGTACGATGAAAATATTCTTTAGCTTTGTCCAATTCTCCTAAGTTCAAGTAACACAAACCTGTTGAATGTTGTAATATATAAAACATAATTGCGGAACCAATATTAAGTTCCAGGGGCGGACTGGCTAGGGTGGTAGGTGGGCGGTCCCCGCCTGGGCCTGGCGAAAAATTGGGCTGCTTGAAGAAATTTGGTCCGATAACTTATGAATATTTTATTATTAGCACAAAATTGGCAAATGTTCTGTTTCCCCGGTGCCAATTTTTATTCCCAGTCCACCCCCGTTAAGTTCAGAAGATAAAAATTTTAAAACGTTAATAGTAGGCATTAGCCATTAGGTAATAGGTACCATTGTTTATAAATACTAGTTAGGTAGTAATTATAATTCGATGGTATTACCTAATACCTATCTATAGATATTATTTACGATGTTAGCATTATATTTACCAAGGTTGTAATATACTTTAGTATCTGGTTCCCTGCACATTTTTTCTGCTTCCAAGTACATTTTTTGGGCTTCATCATTCCTTCCCAAAAGTAAACTAAAATATCATGACAAAATCAATAGGTCGGTATTTAATATAGGTAGTAACTGTCTAGTAATATGTAACTCCTTATGGTGGCAGAAGTTGATACGTAGGTACTTAAAATGTCCCTGTATCTATGTTAAATTTAGTATTTTCCACAAAGTTTCTCGCCAATTTTTTCTCCTTTAAAATTCCATTTTCTAATCTTCTTCATCTTAGATTTCTAACCACAGGAATATAATTTAGAATCTTGGCCGGCCAAATGGGCCTCATCTTCTCCATTTACTACACGTAATAATAATATAATCATAATATTGTTCCGTCGAGTACTAACCATATGTCCGATCTTGCGGGGAGTAAGATTAGTAAGAGCCAATCATGAGTTTATGCACCTCCCCTAAAAAGAACCGTATTTCGAAACAATATAGTCACGTACTCACGTTTACAGATTGGCGGTAACTTCCTCCTTTCCGTTCTTATTTACTACCCTATACATGTACACGCTCAATCTTGAGGGAGCTCTATGCAACTCTTAGAAGTTCAGCATAATCTGCTGTTTAACTGTCCTTCACACTCCGAGTCACTATGAGGAATCTTTTTTAAATCTTATTTACTCACAAGCAAACATAAATTGGTAAATAACTAAAAGATGCAAATGTATATAAATAAATCAGAACCAAAATATTTTAAAAATATTTATTGTCTACTAATATAGTAGTAATGCTAATATGAATATTTGGTGAAAAAATCAGGTCTTTACATTAGTACAGTTGTAAATGTTATTTATATTATTTAAAATCTAAATTAAAACGAAAAATAAAATAAACCGTCAAAAACAGATTTTGTGTAGATGTTCCAGTTTTCCATAATTTTTAATTTGTTTTTCCCGGAATATTATTATAATTTTTTTAATTATATGATCCATCAAAACCAATAAATTCATAACTCCTCAGAATATTTAATACATAGGTCTTCGTTTAATGAAGCAAG
Organism: Macrosiphum rosae; assembly: GCA_016617965.1. Classification (NCBI taxonomy): domain Eukaryota; kingdom Metazoa; phylum Arthropoda; class Insecta; order Hemiptera; family Aphididae; genus Macrosiphum; species Macrosiphum rosae. The sequence continues at coordinate 27,181 of WHPZ01586132.1, forward strand.
TACGTACGTAAAGCTGTTATTTAAAAACTTAAAACATTATGATTTTATTATTGGTAGTTTGTAGGTAATAAAAGTATTTCACAACTTTGTTGGCAATGAGCACTGAGCAGACAGCAGTATCTTCGCTATGATTTGATACATATAAAATCAATGGCATTTTAATATTTTACTGCTGATATAGTAAAGCCATAAATTAAAACTTAAAAGCATTTACAATTTTACATTATGAAGTATATGCACCAATTGACTTATTATATTGGTTTTTTTTTATAAATATGATAAGATAATCAATTTCCAATCATTGAAATATATTGAAAATAAAATAAGTATGAATAAATAGTATTAGGTATGAATAAATAGTATTTTCTAATTTATTCAAAATACTTAACTGTACTATTAATTTATCACTGATTAGTGATTTAACACTCATAATTCATAATTAATCAACATACCATGAACGAGCAATCTGTTTGACCCCTTCGACGCACAATGGATTCAAAGCATAATATCTGTCAAAACACCAATACGAATTTTTTATCTTACCTTCTTCTCTATAAATCAATCCCTAAAACAAATCATCTACATTTGTAATATATTACTATATAACATTATGTACTAAATATTTTTTTGAAGTACATCCAAGTTAAATACAATACTATAGTAATAAGTAATAATATATTACGTATATTGACAATTAAAATTGACAGATGTTTATTTTAATGTTTCCTTGTTGATTATTCAGTTTATATAAAATATCTATAAATTAAATATATCTATTCTATACATCCACATTCCACATTATTACCAATATATAAAATGCAAATTCGTTATTATCCTTAGTGTTTCGTAACTCTTGGTCAATTAATAATTTACATAATTCCAAATCTCGTTGTATGTAACGATTATAAATAATCCAATCAGACTTTTCTTGAACATTGAAAATTTGCATCATTGGTTCTGTAAATAATATTATTTCACCCGTTACTAGCAAATGAGTTGGTCATTATTTATTATTGAGGTCCATATTATCATAAATTGATTATTTTATTACCTGTATTTTTATAAGACACTAATCCATTATCCATAGTACCTAACAGGACCAAATAGTATTCTTTGATTAATAATAAATTAATAAGAACCACAACAACAAAACTATATGATTTTTATAATATATTGAACATTTTGTAACACACCAACATGAATTTTATAGGTGTGAAGACTGAAGCTTATTGTTTTGATAACTTATACAATGTTGCTAGGCAACCATATTTTAAAAACATACAAATAATTATTCATACTAAATATGTATAATATTATAAAAAATAAACAAACATTTCCAGACAAAAAAAAAAAACTATATTTAAATGAACTAATTATATTTTGTTAGTACAATCATTTGAAACTAACAACTATAAATTAAATAATATGGTACAATGTTTAAATGATCTTATACATTAGTGTTGGCGATTCGAAGTTTTTATTTAATAAAAAATAAAACGTCATTTGATTCAATAAAAAAAAAAAAACATATTTGTCATAAAAGGTAATCAAGAATCACATTACAACAATAAAATATCATTTTAGTATGTTGCATAAATTATGTGAAGAGATCATAAAATACGCAAATAACATTTACGTACAACAAATTATAAATTGGATCCGACAATAAAATAATATACCGACAAGTTAATCAGACCTTCATAATTTGTTATTTTTATAAATATTTGTCCGCAAAAATAAAGAGATTAACAAAATTTTTTAAACTTTTTAAGTATACAATATTTTTTTTAAATAATACAATTAAATAACAAGAAAAAATTTTATGAGTGAAAATAACTTTCAAAGTTTGAAATTTCAATTTGTTAAATTTAATGCTAATTTACATTGTGTTAACGGTAAATATTTTAAAATTCTATCTGAAAAAATACTACTTACACGCTTATACAGAAAAATGTAATTGTCAATTTATGTATTTTTTGTACAAAATATTTGTGTGGGTGATGTGGCCGCTTAAAGTACTTTTGCCATTGTTACTGTGTTCAAATTTGGCGGCCAACCGTTATGAACTCTGTTTAGTATAAATAATAATTTCCTGAATAATGTTACACAATTTATTTATTGCTAAGTGTTGCAGTTATTTTATTTACCTGCAGAATGGTGGCAGTGAGACGCGCACATTGCACGAAGGTCATTTGAGCAGTTCGTCAATATTGGTGAAAGCACACGCTCCCATACTAGACGCTGCCATCAGCTTGACTAGTTCATAGGCATGACCAACAGTCATTTCCAGGGGCGGGCGTCGTGGTAAATTACTCGATTCTAAAGTTATAATTAAAATATAAGAATTTAAACAAGAAAATACAACTAAATAAAAGGTATAAAAAATATTAAATTAATTATATTTTACTATTACAGATATATACAATCTACTGTGCCTATTACAACATTGTTTATAATGAGATATTGGTAGTAACTAGTAAGTAGTAATAACTTGACGTTGAACGTCCCTGAAAAATTGACTTATTGAGGCTATTTAAATGGTTACTACGACTCAATACTGGAATAATGCAGTATATTTACAGAAAAAAAATGTGAAAATTCCAATATAACATAGGTAATTATATATTTTTATATTACAATAAAAACGAATTTAATTTTTTTCCACTTTTTTGTACATTTTCAAATTTACATGTATAATTTAGAAAATAATATGTCATATAATTAAATTTTTTTTGGTAATTTTTGCTTTTTAATAATTTTCATTTATAATTAATAATGATTGATGACTAAGTCTATAATAACTTATTTTAAACAGTTCCTTGAAGGTGATAACTTATATTATAGGTGATATCTAGTACTTAAACACAAAAATTGTTCAAGTATAGTATTAATATACACAACTTTAATTACCTAAAATAGCGGAATTCAGTGCTGCACATACACTATCTCTTTGGGAAGCTTCCAATTGCCAACCAACAGGACTATCCCAAGGATTAGAATATGCTAATAAACTAAACGCATCCTATTTAAACAAAACATATTTTATATTAATGATGAAACATTAATAATAAAATAAATACAATAATTATTATAATATTTCATGCATACTTGTAACATTTTTTTATTTGTTTCATTTCTTCCTAATTCTTGTCGCAATTGCAAACTAAGTAAGAATAATTCTCGACCGAATTCTAACATTTTTTCAACACCCGGTTTACTGCCACCACATACTTTTTTGGTAGTTTGGTGATATTCTGGTTGATCAATATCTGTATTTTAATAAAACTATTAGTTAATACAGTTATGTTTCTATAAAATCAAAATTGTTCAATTTACCCATTGATTCTTCATTTCCATTATTATTGACTCTTGATGTTCCATTACTTAGTTCATCACAATTATGTCCATTGTGGTAACCATTTGAACTATAATCTCCATCTAAAAGGTGATTTTGATGATGTCCATTTACATTGTCAGCTGACATAATATTATATTCAGTCATTTGGTTGTCTTCGTTGCAATCCATTTTTTCTATTTGGTAGTCATTAATTTTTGGTGTACCATTTTTTATTGTTTTAATTGTAGTTGCATCTGAAGAACCATTTAATATCAAATTCACTGAATTTATTTCAGTCACTTCAGTAGTATTTGATAGTTTTTGACATTTTATATTTCTAAAAATATATAAATAAACAATAATAAAAGTCTTTATTATAAGGTTCTCAATTTATTCATACCCATTGGTTTGTATAGATGTTGGACTTCTATTTGACTGTAATGTACGTTTTGGCGAAGGACGATTTGTTGTGTGAATTTCAATATTATCATGAGAGCGGGGTGTTACCTCAGAATCTGTCCCATTGACCATTTCAACAAACTGACGACATTTGAGCTTAAATAGGAGGTTACGATTCGATTCAAGTAACCCAGGATAAAGCTTATTGGTCATTTCAATAGCTTCTCCCATTCGACCAGTTGATACTAATTTTAATATTTCTACAAAAATTGTTAACACATCAATTATTATTAGTTTTAATTTTTAAACAGTTCAAAATTACTTTGGCGATTTTTTATGGAAGCAATCTCTTCTTCAAATGATTGATCAGTTTGAGAAATAAATGCTTCTGCTGTAGCACAGAAACCTTGGTGAACTAAATAAGTAGAAACCATTCTGAAACAAAAATTATTATTATTACTAGGTTAGTTATTAAATTTTAACTATTTTATTTTACTTATGGAAATTTGTCTGGCACTGTGAATATGGATAAGAAAATGGATAATTTTGAATAGTCATTTGTGTTTGGCTTCTGAGTTCTTTCATCATTTCTTCAATTTTGAACACAAATGGCAACTGTCCAAAATTGGCATCAACCACCTCACCAGGTGTTTGTAATCCTACCGTGGGAAATAAATTTGGCTGAAAAAAAGTTGTATACATTAGTAAATTAACTAATTATTTATTTTTCATCTCTCTGAACTATATCCAATATAGCAAATTTGCTTTCAGCCGAACCAAACGTGTATTGTTAACTTTAATATTAGAAGGAAATAACCTTTGATTGAACTTAAAGTTAAGAAAATTATCTACACTCTTTTTCACGAAAGAAAACGACCAAAATGCGTCCGCCGCAGCGCATCCCCCACCAACTATCAGTTGTAAGCGTGATCACGTGATCGTCCACGCACCAATCGAGTCATTTTACATAACGAAACGGTACCGTTCTCTCGTGAAAAAGAGTATATATTCGTACATGGGTTTTTTCTACATTATTTAGGTTTTTATGCAAGTGACAGCTATGTACATTTTTCAGAAAAATTTAAATATTGTAAAAAACCAAAACTACAAACACAAATAATGTTCCTAATTAAAGTTTAATAAAAAAAGTCAATTCACTCTAATATTTAAGCTAGTAACACAACATTGGTTCCGCAGAATAAAAATGTGCTCTGTAACACATATTATATCAGAGAAAAAATAAAATAGTTACAAGTGATTACTCACAGGAAGGTCAGTAAATGCTGTTCCTAAATGGGTTCCATTTTTAGTATAAAAACAATGGTTGTGCACAAGATCTACTCCACAACCGATAATATCGCCAGTAGTAAAAGTAGGTCCATACGGTTGACCAGTGCCACTTGAGCAAAATGAATGGCCATCATCACCATGATAACCATATGAATGTTTATCCCAGCCTGAAATTACATTTATAATTAGAATGGATGTATTGTACATATTATAAATTAATCAATTTTAATTTATTATTTTGGGTCAATAATTTTACCTGGTAAACGATTCATATTGACTCCTTGGGCTGAAAGTCCAACACCCATATAACCATCACGACCTTTTGAAACTATTTTTACTTCAAAATAGTATAAGCCACAAGAAGCAGGAATAGGGTGCGTGGCTCTAACACTAGCTGCATCTTTATGTGTTTTACCATGACCTAAAAGTAAATAAATGGAAAAATTATTATTTACATACAATTAAATGAATATATTATTAGGTTGGTACATTATTTTTACACAGTATTTGTGTATAATGTTGACTCGGATTAGTTTGACACAAATGTTATTTTATTAATAGTTAATTAGAGTATTTAGTAGGTTAGTAGTAAGTTCATAGAAGAAGCATATGTACTATAAACAAGATTTGATTAAAATACTGCCAATAAACATATTTATATAATAAACCTGCTATAGTTATACTACCTATGTTAAATGAATATTTATAACAAATATTTTGAGTTATTTTAGAGCACATCATTTCATTAAGATATAAAAGATAGACCTTGGACAAGTGCCAATAATTTAAACATACATTATAAAGATCGCTAATTATTAAGCAATTCCGGGAGAAATTTGAACAATACTCAACTCAAATATAAATATTTTTAACTAAAATAAAAGGTAGGTATTATAATGTAATTTAATATACATGAGCTTCAAGTAAAAGCATTATTATCAAATACTATAGGTATTATTTATAAAATGCTCATTATTATTTATTAGTTATAGCAAATAAATGTAAACAAAAGCATTTATTAGAACAATTTTTAGTTATAATTTTACTAAGGATTTAAAAAAAAACCAAGAGGTTCCAAACCTAACCTTCCAAATGGTAATAATTTAATTCATCAGATTTTTAATAGCAAATTTTATCTACTAATAATTTAAATTTTAAGTTGTATTTTATAACATTGCATTATGTAATTATTCACATATGTCACTATGGTGGAAATTGCAATGGTTTACCTATAATTTTTAATATTTTGCTATTTACCTAAGCATACTACAATAAGCCAACATATCACATAAATAATAAATCATACATTGAATATTACATTATATAAACTCCTAATATATACACTTTTTCAAAAGAGAACATACCGCTTTCGCTCATAGTCGAGAACTACGTGATAACGCTAATAATGGGATATTGGTGGGTGATGCGCACCGCCAGACATAAATTGGTCGCCGACCGGTATCTTCTCTTTTGAAACAGATTATGATTTTAAGTTTGATTATCTACCACATTAGAAAAAATAGTCTATTTAATACCCTATTAGTATTTACGTTAAGAAGAAACCTTGGAGGCGACTAGTTTTCATCAGAACCCCATCTGCAAGTTTGTAGTCTAGTTAATAAATTCCTAGATCGAAGTTGATTGCCAAGGTTCCTTCTTAAAGTGAATTACTCTAAGCAGACAGCATTCCTATGTTCATGTAATTCTATAAATATATACCTATTTACTATACCATTACTATCAGTTGATTATTTAGCATTGAAAATTGAAATATTTGGTATTCACTGAGTAAGTGACCTACTAGACGAATAATTAATTTAAAAATCATAAAACCATGTTATTTTATTATTATCAATTAATTAATAATACAAATATAAAATAATACAGGATTACATTTAAAATGTCTAAATCAGTTAAATAAAAAAAAAAAATTATAACAGCTAAGGAATTAATTGAAAGTCAATATAGCATGGTAGATTTAAATATATAGATTTCAAACCCAAACAATCCAATCAGTCAGTGGATATAGGATTATTTGAAGCAATCTCTTCATGTTTGAAATTGGTGGGCGAGTGTATAAATATATATATAATCGTAAGACCTCAACACAAATATTATAATAAATAATTATTAATGGCCCCTGTTGCTAATTTTGGTTCAATGAAGGGTACGGTGGTAAAAATATTTAAAATATACAATATGCTTCAAAGCCTCCACAATTTTGAGCCGAAACTGCTATCAGTTGGTCTAGGATCCAATCACCTAAATTCCTTTGGTTCAAGTTACAACAACGAGAATGGGTCACAACAGACCTCAAACCGTACATTGAAGAAGTGGAGAAATGCTATTGGGATACAATTGATTCCACGTCTTGTGACTATTGCCAGTAAGTTGACCACATATCTTGAACTATGGAAAACAATTTGTGCATACCTACAAAAAACTTATAGAGCCCCACAAATTTTCGAATGCAGCACTAACTTGACCATCATCTATAGAGAACTGCCTATTCATTAACTGTTAGACACCATTTATTTACTACCTATGTTGTATTTCTTTCTTAAACTACCAAATTATAATTATAATTAAAGGGTTAAGTTTCTATCACAAGAAAAAATTAATATTATTTAGGTAAACAACATTAATATTTATAAATTTAAAGATTAAATGAAAAAATAATTCAGGAGAAAAATATAGAAATAATATTATTAAAAAATATTTACCTAATATTTATCTTTAGTTTAACAAACATGAAGTAGGTAGTTTGAGGAAGTCTACACAGTATAAAATCATTGTTGTTTTTTATGTGTAGGTGGTAGTTATACAGGGTGT
>WHPZ01586133.1:1742-14932 GCA_016617965.1 Macrosiphum rosae
TAAATTACCTATCTTCTTTAACTATTTGATTACCATTCATACTGCAGGAAGACATTATTACATAATAATACAATATAGATATATTTTTAAAATTTTTAAGATAATTATGTTGATGAATTGTCAGTATTTGACACACTTATTTACAACGCTACTATAATATAATAAACGCAGACGTACAATATTAATTATTTATCGTCAGATCGTCTATAAATCGATTTATATTTAGGTAAATAAAAATATATAATTGTTATATAAAAATAAATAATCGGTACCTAACACTTCAACAATTTATATTCACGATGAATGATAATTAAGTGTTCCGTAAAATAACATGACCGGTAAATAATTTACAATTATTGTAATATACTATTTGAATAAATGACCTGAATAAAAACTACTAAGACCTAATATGAACGCTGTCAACATAAATCGGAAATGACGGTCGAATTACCAGAGTAACACCGGAAGTCATAAACAAAAAAATTAAAATTTAATGCAAATTTAGGAAATAACTGTTCCATAACAGTATAGATAGCTAGTAAAAGTACTCAAGTTTCAGAGCTCAAACAATTTAAATTATCTATAATATACATGTTCCTTAAAATTAAATTAACTATAATATACTCGTTTATAAATTAAAATAGGTATAATAATAATGTGTTAGTATCTACATTTATAAATATTTTCCTTTTTCAACCGGTATACTACCAACTACAGCATAATGTATGTTTAAGTTACAATCGTAAAAAACATAGGAATCAGTAATGCCGACTGATGTTTATAAATAACTATTTATATGTCCTATGTATAATAAATAAACGCTTGAAATATTAAAATACGCACAAGATTTTCAACGGGAAAAAAGCTTAAGAGTATTTACAGTCTTCAGTCGCTGGTTATAGAAAATGAGTAAGTTGCAGTTGCACAATGCGTAAGCACGCAACAACTAAATTTAGATACCTACCTAATTTTTAAAGTTTAACCAACATACGCTACATAACAACAAAATTCAGATTTTTAAAAACGCCATTATTTTGGTGAAATGCTTTACACATAATTATTTTTGTTGTATTTTGCTTTATTTATAATATATATTATATACTTTAAATTTAAATAAATTTGTCCCTAGAAAAAGTCAAAGAACGCGTATTTGTTATTTGATTTACGAGGTTGTATTATCGTGTACTGAGATAATAGCAATTATGCTGGTAGGTTTTTGGGATTGTGTTGAAAAAGAAACACGCAGATAACGGGTTGCGAGACCTAGAGACTGTGCATAATATAGCGCACATTCCAATAGAGCCTCGTCACGACGACGACGAGTACCGTCTGTATAGGTGTTTGGTACCCCTAAAGAGAGGAAGAAATGAGAAAAAATATAATAATAACGTTTTAGTCGCATCATCCCCGAACAGCTGCAAATGCCAGAGGCGCACACTCATACACTCACCATGCACATACGAACAAGATGGGCACCGGAGACGTATTCTATTATATGGCATATACTCTTAGATAGTTGTGGCAACAACAGCAGCCAAACGAAATTCCACTCGTTCCTACTTTTTTGTTTCTATACACGCACGATGTGAAGAGATCCCCTAACAACGCATAGCTTACAACACAACATTCGGGGTTGGTGGAGGGCCGGAGGGGGGACTTTTGGTTCGTTCAATTAATAAATGAATACAAATACGGACTAGTAGAACATAAACAAAACTAAAAACCGACGATAAACATATATTATGTATATTACGATATACAGGGTTGGGCCAAAAGTCAACAATTCACCGGCATATACACTAAAACCAGAAAAAATCATTAGCCCACCCTGTAAACGTGACGAAACACATTAAGCTAAGGGCGGTGGCTTCAAACAGCTCGAACGGTGCCACACGTAAATACCGATAGAATATTATGATACACACGCGGCGGCAAACAAGGTTGAATAGGAATTTAACCTCTACAACATAATATATTATAATATACATCTTGACTATATACAGTCATACAGACACATTCGAGCACGCAAATTGCAACCCCGAGGCACATTTTTTTTCAATTAGTCATTGTGTTTTGTACGATTACATATCGACTACAATGCGCGAGATACATTTGTACCTCGATTTATACATTACGGGGATTTCAAATTTTCTCCAACACGATGATTAACGAATACAGGTTTGCGATATCGCTATGATCACACCAACTGGGCCTTTTGTCAGCTGATCGTGGTCAAGACAAAAAACAGTTAACTATGCAGCGTATATTTTCAAAATGAAACAAGAAAAAAATAAAAACTGAACGTTCGAACCAAAATATAAAAATGGTCAATTCTCACGACTACCGTTTCTCAGCCACTAATCGGGCTGTAAAATAACAACACAAACGCGGACCATTGATCATCGTTCTTTAAAAAAAAAATATATACACAAACACGCACACACAATATTATTATAATGGTATCGAATCAAAAAATTCGCCTTCACAGCTGCTAGTCCACCCGCCAGCCATGGCGATGGTTTTTTTGTTGTAATATGCAGTACATAAATTATAATATAATATTATGCACACACGCATAATCTATAAATAGATAAATGCATAAACGATAAACACACACACACACACACATTCGATGTTCTTTTTTCGAGATGAGGTGCGAGCTCACGTCTCGTAAACATGAGGATACCGTGCGAGATTCGGTCATGGCATAGGGACGTTCGCACGCACAAAACTCTCAGTAAAACGGAAATCGCTTGTCGGCCGGCGGCGATGGCGTTGTAAAAATACGGGCCAAGACGAATTTTTACTACGTTTCGGTCGGAATGCGTGCGCGTACGGCCACCGAAAGACGAGCGCGCGGTTGACACATCCGCTGCCGCCGACTACCTCGCTGAATGCCGATGCCGCCGCTGCCGTTGCTTTGGTGCTCCGTTCCCGCAGTATGCAGTGTGTAGCTGGACCGGCGCGCGGCGGCGGCAATGACAATGACCGGCACCGTCGAGTTGCAGTGGTTCTCATGGTGTGCTCAAGAGAGAAAAAATTAATAGTACGCACACACACACACACACACACCACGACTAGGTATAGCCGTATAGGTACAAAGCGGAATACGGTGGCCGTAAACGCCCGTGCAGTGGTGTTAAAAAAAAATCCCAAACCGGAAATTATATTTACTGAACCCGAACAAGAATAATATCGTCGTCGTCGGTGACGAGGCTTCTACATCAAATACTACTACTATTACTTACTAGTTATGTGCCTACGACGGACGGGACGAAGTGGACGAACACCTTCCGTGCGAATGGTATACGACGATGAACAGAAGCGCACCGAAACACAAAAGCGTGTGCTCGGAGAGGAAATTGCAAATCGGTTTTGGATGACGGGCTTTTTACGTTTTTTTTTGTTATTGCCGTCTCCGTTTTGTTGATTTTTATTTTATTTAATCTTTTTGTTTGTAGTGCGTTTTTTAACAAAACGATCGTTCCGAAAGACCCGTCTCGTTATTAATACCTTCCGTGCGAGAATCCTTACTCACCGGAAATCCTAGGGCGGCAAACAATGATCAGTGATATAGTTATGATTACTCTATAGGTATAATATTATATTATACATTTATTAAATATAAAAACAAATATAAAAACAAATATATAAATACATCGTACAGCAATTTTTTTTATATTCTTGTACGATCTATTGAAACTGGTGATAATTCTAAGTATACAAATGAAACACTAAAAATATATTTTAGAGATAAAGCACTATCCTGTCGATGGCTGTGAGCAGACAATAATTAATAATATCGAAAACGTGCTATTTTGTTTTTCATCTCGTGTTTTGTATAATGTATAAAATTTAATATTATTTACATTACTTATAAATTATGATACATTATTATACCTTGGTATTAGGTATAATTTTATAATTCTATATTAACGTTAACGGGAGTGTCTAATAGAACAAATTAATATCCGTTATTGAGTAACTCCCGTGTGTATAATATAAAAGATACGATAATCATTTCGACATTCGTCACGGGATAACTGTGCATAACTGGGATTATGTATATTTCTGCGGTTTACATATTATTATTATTTTTTATTATTGAAAATATAATACACGGAAGACTTTGTAACCCTATACATTTGTTAATGTAAGTATAATACTGCAATACTATTGGATATAGGCCATCTTTATTATATCAATGTTGTTTGCATAGAAAAATGTTATAAAAAAAATTGTTCGTGTTAAAAACCCGAAGTTCGTCGATTGAGCAATAAAAGAGTGTAAGTTGAAATTAATCCATTATTACCAAACCATACAATAAGACATTTATGGAAAGGTTTTTTTAACCCGACCCAGTTCTAGATCGACGTTCAACAACAAAATGCTTAGAGTAATATTCCCAAAAAATAATACGTCGAGCGATTGGTGAATTTGAAGTTTTTAAACACAAATGAACATCAAATCCTAATAATACACGTATAAATTATATTATAAACTATTTAAAACGTTTTGAGGAGAATTTTGGCTGTATGAGATTAAATACATTCAATTTTCGTTCAACTGGTGTGCGTGAGACTTGAATAGGCAACATTGAAAACTTGTACATCTATATATATTGTTATAACTTCTATTATTATTTTATACCTGGCACGAATAGTCGAATAAAGCACGTTTTTCGTTTCAGACAAAGTAACCGTTATTGATGTGATATAATTTTCTACAATCCAATCGGAACCAAATAACAATAACAATTCAAAAAAATACATTTTCGACTGGTGCAATGAAAGCCGAACACGTGTAAAAAATAAATAAATTCGTAAGTACAGATAAAACGCATTTACTGTAAAATAATAATATTATTATCTACGATATCCACTCTCATCACGCGCGCCAACTCGCATATACAACGAGCTCGCACGTTTAACGGTGGAAAAAAATCAAGTCAGTATTTATAGCTTTAGAAAGTGTAATGAAATAGCAATGTCTAATTAATTCGTAATATAATATGTACATGTACCTATACGTATATAAAATTATGTATAGGTATATAATTTTCTTATATAAAACATGCCTCGTTACAATAAAGTACGATGCGTCGCCGTTGTCGTCTACCAAGGATGCGGCGTGCGGTGCATGGTTAAGAAAACAAAGTAAACCGAATCATAAAAATGTAATTATTTTCTCCTATTATTATATGGTGCATTGTTCCGTAAACTTTACACGTCGGATAATTGTGTACACGACACAACAGGAACCGGGGGAAAACAATGGGAACGCGCGATATTTGTGAAAAGAAAACCAGGGTCCGCTAATTTTTGCAGCGCGCGCGTCCGCTTCGTTTTTGTTTAAAACGCAAAAACAAAAAACTTCACTACACGGTCCACGGTTTGTAACTAATATATAAAATAGGTATTTAATGACAGTGGAATGACAAAAAAACAACGATTATTATTATTACATTATGTCGTGAAAACTGTTTTTTTTTTTATTTCACAACGAAAAAGGTAATACGCACTCAAACACGTTTGGTAGCGCCCTTCAATCCCCAGCATCTCTACTCTGGTATCGGTATTATTGTATAGAAAATCCTATTCTGAAGGGATGCGAAATCGTTTCGTAATGCAACAATCCGAACCGAAGCGCAAAGACCTTACTTGACGTACCTTAAGGGTTGAGCGGCATTGAAGGTCAACAACGTGATACAACAACTACCGGATTATACGGAGCGGATGTGATATCCCCTCGGAGACCTTCGTATAAAATAATGACGAGATTTAACCAGAAAAAAGACCTATCCAGAGATTTGAATCGCCCGAAAACTATTCCCCGGAGATCATACATCATACGTTAGTTATTAACGTAAACATAGTTTTCAAAACCTTAGTATTTATGTTTTTCATTGTTTATTTCTTTTTTTTTTTTGTAATTACGATGGAAACGCTAGTCGTTTGAAATGTGTTTTAACACGGTATGTCATTTCATAGCAGATTACACCGGCAAATATTGTTGTTTCATAATCGATTCATCCTTGAAACACCGAATCATCGTCTAATTAGGCAGTCCCGTAAAATGTACGAAGTATAATATGTACCTAATGAAATATTAATAATTAATATCTAATTTTAAGTGAAGTGCATGTAGCATACGTTTAAATTGTTTAATAGTAATTTCCATAAACTTCGAGCATGCTTAAGCTAAGAACCTGCATTTAACTACCCAAAGGACTAGATGTTAAACGACAACAAGAATCAAATTATTTCCAAGTTCATGGGTTTTCTATGAACAAAATCCACAAATATTTAGACATTTAAATCTTAAATAAATTTCGTTAAGTCTATTTATAATAATATGTTTTTCTAACACATAAGGTTTCGTTTATAAACCACTTAACCGCAATTATATAAAACGACTAACGAGTTCGTAAATGGCATAATACGAGATGTGCTTTGAGACAATTCAGAGCAATTAAATAAACGCTAAGAATTAATCACAGAGTGTATTGGCGCGAGTACCCGACGATAGTACGACACCGATAACGAAAACTCGCAGTTATCATTTATAGCGTCACACAATGCACTTTATATATTGTTAACATATAGGTAAATAAAATTGTTCTACTTATTAATAGTTTATAATATCCTGGATGAGTGTTTGGTCAATTAATACGGACTACTTTTCGCGGTTTAATGCGTTCAAATCGTCCTAGTACGCGGTTTTACGAATTACTAAAAATATAGAAGCGGTAGAAACCTAGTAGGTACCTGGGTAAACATTAAATAAAAAGGAAAATTGTCGACTAGGTCCACGACGACCATTGTACGCGGCTATCGGAGTGGCAAGTCGCAAGTGTACACAATATGTCAAAAACATTTTCGACGAAAATACTAAAGATGTAGGAGCTACTTCTATTAATAAAACTAATCTCTAGCTAAATACTATCAAGGTTTCTCAACGTGTGCGGCGGCATAGTAAATATTAATATATAACATACCAATAATAACAATATTATAATCCGATGGGGTTATTTTCATGTCGTTTACACTACTCAGAATTCGCCTTCTCCTCCCACCCAACGCCGGCCGGCGCCCGGCAGTCGGTGATTTAATAATAATTAATGTGTAGCACACGTGTAACTTGACGTCCTAACTATAATTATACTACATACCTAACTCGATGTCGGCCGAAAAATTCAATCGCGTTTACGGTATTTTAACATTTTCAAAACCAAATTCGATGACCGTGAGGTCACGAATGACGAAGACTATAGTGGTGATGATAATAATAATAATAGCAATCGGATCACCAGGGTGGTAATTAATGTAAATCACGGTCAGCGAGTGGACTATCGAGGGGAGACTACAACGACGGAATTACTCCGAGGACGGGGGATGGTATCGCCCTCGCGGCCGTTATTATTATCGCGTTATCAGCTAGTGGCCGGCGTAAGTGTGATAAGCACTAGTTCGGTGCAACAAGTAAAGTAATAACTAACATCAATTACATTATAATCGTAAAATAATATAAGTATTTTTAATATGTATGCAATATTCTACTTACTTCGAATCGACCACAGTCCTAGTGTAATAGTAGCAGTCGTAGTAACGGTTGGACGACGACGTGCTGACGTCCATTTGTCGACGGGGCACGGGGTAGAGTGGCGTCGACCCACCGAACGCAAACAATATTATCGTTCTTACGACTACCACAGCGGCGACACTCGATAGATTCGTTTCGGCGTTCGCCGCACGATGCACGATAATTATTCTACGGGCCGCAACGACAATGATGCGCACACTGAACAATTAGCACGTAAAAAGGCTATAATATTAAATATCGCACGAGAAGAAAACGGAAATGAAAAAAAAACCCACCTCGGAAATCGAACGGACGTCGGACACAAACAAAACAAACGACAAACGCGCTCGACACCGACGGACGGACTGACACGAAGAATAATAACAACGACACAAGTACACAACCGGATTCGGTGCGCTGGAGGGACTCGAATCGGAATTCGTGGTGAACAGGCGTGGCGGTGGTGCTGGTAGTGGTGGTAGTGGCGGCGACGACCGATGTCTCTCCGGTGGCAGCGGGGCCGGTGCTCTCGCATCCTGGCTTCGCCTCACGTAGGAGCGCGCGATATAATTAGGGGTTACCAAACCACGGACCGACGTACGCGCGCGCATTCGGCCGGGCGTGACCATCCGCCCGCCCGTCGCCCTACCGACCACACCGGCTACGTTTTCGACGTACGCGTTGCTAACTTCCTATCGGTTGATCGTTCGCACCACGCTTAGATCATAGAGTAATAAGTATGGATCATATTATTATACTAGTATATTATGATCTAAGGCATCACAGCATAAAAATACATAATAATGTAATCATAATATAATATATTGATATTAATATACTTCTTATTGTTTACTTTTATCAACAAAAAAATCTCTACCGGAAAGTCAAATTAAATTTTTATGAGCGTTTGAAGTTCATATTATTACAACAATACAACATCGGATATTTACTCGATTTTCACATGTAACGATTTTATTATTTTGTAGTTGTAATTCAAAAACGAATAACTGTAGATACATAAAAATTTCACTGAATGTTTATTTTATCAATTCCTATAATTATTAGTATAAATTATAATACTATAGAATACTATTGCTATTATTATAAAATTAATAATATAATAAATTGACAACAGTCAACAAATGACATTTTTAAATAAATGAATTTGATTTTTTTCCTAAACTTTAATTTTATGACCAACTATGTTCAAAATTAAAAATAATGATTTAATACTTTAATACTATTTTTTTTTTATAAAATATTTATTAATTTTTATTTGTCTTCTTTTCCGTGGATATTTTCCGGTGGTGTTTTTTTCTCATACATTCGTTTGCACTCGGTTTCAACAACTGCAGTTAGATACTGAGGACTGATGTTTTCTCGCAGAAAATTGTTTTATACTGGACTATATTATATATTGGTTAATGGTTTGACCACTATGTCTCTAGAGTCTAGACGACGAACACTATATCGTTTGAGCTATACATTTGCACGATTTAGATAAGGACTTAGATGTGCGCTTATGCCACTTAGCATTCCCAACATTTAAATCAGTACCCTAATAATTTATGACATTTATGGTTAATTAATGAATGAGTTCTTATTTTATAATAATAGTTAATAAAATTAATAAAGTATACAGTACAAAACTATTATTATATAATATGATAAATGATTATTGGTCGGTGGGTGTTAAGGGGGGAAGTGAAATTGCTCATTGTATAATCCACGATCAAGACCAACTGATAAAATAGTTTGGGGGCTTCATCATTCCCCCAGTTTTCTCATTGCAATTGCGCCCCTATTTAACTTTTTTAACTATTAACTTTTCTTGTCAGCAAACCGGGTGTTTTTTATATAGGAATACTCGCATACTGGTTGTTTGATTATATTATAATTTATAGTTGATTATAATAAATACCTACTTCTATATAGATTTTATTATCCGGTGCGGACAACCGTGCTTTTTTATGACTGCCGAATGGAAAATATCGTGATTATCCGATGTTTTAGCAAGTTGTATCTTCGTAACGTTTTTAAGTACTAATATCAATATTTTTTCAATGAAACAAAAACATAAATTAAGTTATAACTAATGCACATTTTATCTATATGAATGACTACTGCAGGTGTGATAATTATTATCAATATGACAATACCAGCTTTGAGATTTGAGTAGTTCATAAACAATAAAGATCTTTATTATCTATGCAGTAGTTTTAGTACTATAATAGCGAATAGTGATATACTCAGATTCTTATATCCATTATACATTTATACATACTTTATTTAGATCCACTAAAAACACAAATTAAAATTATTATACTATATTCAAACATTTTTATAAAGCATCGTATAATATTTCATTACAGATAATTTAGATAAATTACATATAGGAAGAATAAATAACTGCATTAAGAATAAGCGACAAATTTATTTACAGAAAATGGAGTACTTATATTATATTATACTATAATTAGAGACGTAATAATATGTAATTTAGGGTGCTGGAAGAGGTGATAATTTTTTGTATGGACCTCGTGATGCAATAAACTAATAATCATAAATTTATAAATATAAATTATTATTATTATTTAACCCTCTGTATGATTCACATATTTTATTTTTTAATAATTTTAGAAATTAATTTTTAATATCTACATGTTTGCTAATAACTTACCTGTTGTTAAATATTGAATTTATTTATATTTAATTTTTTCTTAGGTTTTCTTCTATTAAGTTATACTTCCTAAGTTTTGTTTTATTGATTACTATATTTCCATGCATTTAATAACGCAATGGAATCTATATAGGGTTATTTAATGCATGGCGATGGCAGTGAGTATAGATAGATAACGCAAATATATGAAATCTATGTTATTTAATATTTTAATCTATCAATCTATCCAATTCCTTGCACAAAAACTATAGGAATTATAACTGTTTATTATTTTTATTATTGAATTTGTTTTTACTATTTAATTATATAACATGCATATAACGACAATCAAAAAATGTACATTAATATAATTTATAAGGAGTAGATAGCAACAAAATTAACACGGAGGTGGTTTGGCGCGAACATTCTGAATATACGCCTTTCATCACTCAGTTAAAAATATTATATTATCCTATTAGGGGTGCAGGTATAATTAGTATGAAATATTTTAAACTTGAAACTTTCACTCTTCTTGAAACATTTCAATGAAATATTAAAAAATTTATATATTTTTTAAACTGTGTTTTTTGGTATGTTTCATAAAATCATTAATAGCTGATGTTCATACTGATTTTATACCTGTTACTTGTTAGCCAATTCTTGAAAACGTGATAAACTTTGTCACATGCGATAAAATTTTTATCGCATGAAAATAAATATTTGGTATTCTTGAATAATTGTGGTATGACTTTATTCGAAAATTCGACTGGTAAAAAGTAGGACCAAAGTTTAATTCGCATGATTATCGCATACGTTATCAAATATTTAAGAGATGTGATATTAATTTTTAAAATTGTTCAGAATCTCGTGATTCGTTTATAGTTATAAATAGGGCCCGCGGAACTTAATGGCCTAAACATTTTTAAAAAATTCAAATGATAAAAATACTTATTAACATACAAAAATTACTTATAAATTACCTCAAAAATACCAAAAATGAATTTATAATGACTTAACATTTTTAAAAATGTACGTTTTATACAATTCTTAATTAATATAGGTGCTAGCTCTTTAAACATTTTTAATTTACAGTTTTCATCACTTTTAACCTTTCTCAATTATTTTTTTGCAATTTTAAATAAATTGATAGCCATCTGGGAAATGTTTTTTTATTGACCGGGCCTATGCTTAGAGCTTAAAATAGAATCTGCCTACAGTTTATTAAATAATCGTTGATTGCGACAACAAACGATAAAGATAATAAACGTCAATAATCGACAAGCTAACCGAAACTCATTAAATAAAATGCATCAAAAAACAGATTGAATATTCATCATAAACTATAGACTTATTAACAACTCATATAGGTAGTCATAAAGTGTCACTTGTCTGTGATTAACTTGAAAACAAAAGTTAGTTCACTTTAACTACATCCCAACCCAGAGGCGTGTAACATATAGGGTCCAAGCGTTGCTCAGGCAACACCTTAAATATGGCCTAATAAATATGGGTGGGTAGGTATTGATAGAAGAAAAATAAGAAATTGCATAATATAAGTCGGTATAACAGTATTATGAGAGGTAGATTACCTAAAACTATTTGAGCATCAAAAATTAATTAAATAAAATCAAAAGTTTTTTTATAATAAGTACACGCCACTCCTACCTCACACGCCACTGTCCCAACCAACAATGTAGGTACTCTGCTGGATGAGCAAAGTTGTTGCCCTAATAAACCAACCTAAAATATTTCATGATTGGGTTTAGTTTCCAAAAAAACATGAATGAATTCACCAAAATTCGTAATTAGTAGCTAATGTTTTTAATTACCTATTTATGAATTTTTTTTTTTATTTAAATATACAATCTATAATAACATGTTTACAATAAGTATATGTGCGCTAATACAAAAAGACAATGATTAACACGAGTAAAGGAATTACCCAGCAGTAATACTTTTTGAATATTTTATAAAATATGAATAATAAATTGAAAATATGATAGGTGTTATTTATTGAATGTGCACAATATGTGTATCTTATTCAACCAATTAGAATCTGAATGACAACCAAAGTATTGAATACATATAGGACTATGGGAATCATAATGGATATCACTTAATTAACATACAATTGTGTGAACGTTAAAATCTTATTAGTATATTATTACAATATTACATATTACATGTACCTATATTAATTTAGATACCTAATAGCATAAACATAATAGGTTACCTATTATAGGTATTTTACTTTAGACTTGTGATTCAAAATTAAAAATACTCAATGTAAACTCACTTGTATCCTTATTATTTTTTATTTTCATAAAAATGTTAGGGAGACTCTTGTTAGCCTTTGCGTCAATGGCTGTTCACACCCATGGCAAATCCTACTACTCACGCTACGCTACTGAATTATATTATAATTTATAATATAAGACAAATGGCAATTAGAAGTATATTATTGAGCTGTAATGGAGTGTTGAAAATGTAGGTAACACCTCTTATAAATTGATTAGTGATCATCAATATTTAATTCTAGATCATGATATGAAGAAAATATTAATATATATATATTCCGGTTAAACATTTTACATTATAAAAAAGTGAAGTGAATCTATTACCTCCGATTTTTATTTACACATAGTAGTTACTTATATGACGTATATTCCACTGCTAAGCCCCCAGAAACCACCTCCATCACACCCAATAACTAACCTAACCTATAAGTCTTGAGTGATTTTTTGTTTAATATATAACAGTTTTATGTGTTATAATAATCATATTATACATTTATACATATAGTATTATATAAACTATACACACAAGACACAACACACTGTATACCTGAAGCTGCAGCGATTAACAACAATGAAATATAATAATGCACTTTTTACTGTTGAAATGGACGTATGTTTGCAAAATTCACGCTAGTATAGTCTATTCAGAATAA
>WHPZ01586138.1:0-14132 GCA_016617965.1 Macrosiphum rosae
TACTCATGTTTACTTGAAACTTCTAAAGTACACTATCATATATCTATGATAGTATCAGGGTTTGTTGTTGATGTACCTATAACGTATTATAATTACCTAATAGATATTGTGATATGATTAATTTGGAATTTATTATAAGAAGAAAAATGCCACCCGCGGCCGGAATGGAACTGGTGCCTGTGTGCGTCGCAACCGACGCCTTAATCCACTCGGCCAATCCGTCCCCTTACTGTAGTTTATTGTCAGTATTAAAATTATCTATTAAATTTATATATAAATAAGTTTTAATAATCGATAGATTATTTATGAATACAGGAGAAAGAACACCGAACTGTTCTGATTTAAATGAAGTAGAATCGTTGTCGGTCAAAAATAATAATAATATATTTAGTATACTACATTTGTTGGGAATACATTTTTGTAATAAAAATAATCCAACATTAATAAAAAATAATTATAAAACAATTTTTCAAGACCAGATTTTTCTCGATTTAAAAGATGTATTTATATCAAAATACCTACTAATTTTAGACGAGATTTATCATGGAAACAAAAAAAAAAATACTCTCCAGTTTCACAGTTAATAATATAAATTATACCTAACTCTTCTAACTTTTATTTATTACTATCTGTAAATTTATTAGAAAGTATTTATTTTTTTTTTGTTTTAAACTATATACCTACTCATTCTAAATGTTTTTAATATTTACGAAAAAACATCGCATAAATGAATAAATAAATCCATTCGATCGTAAAAAATCTGATCTTAAATAACGTTTTAAAACAATTATTACCTTTATAGGCATGCCATTAATATTACAATTATAATAATTCAATGTTCAGTTTATCTTTTACTCTAAAAATAAAAAACATTCAAACTTCATAAATAGTAAATACATCATTAATAATTGACATCTTCGTAGACTTGGCAATTTAAAAAGCTTAGGTGTTACTTTTGATACTAAACTTACTTTCAAGTTACATATGCGGTGTATATAAAATTAAAGCTTCATCCAACTTGCATTTCTTAAAAGGAAACTTCCACAAGTTATTTTGCTCTGTTACTCTTGAATCATTTTATATTACATTAGTGAAATCTTTGCCATTAATATGGTTCTTTTATTTAGTGAATAATTCTATTACTTAAATTCATGATTTTGAGTCAATTCAAAATATATTTTTAAGATATTTATCCTTAAAATTCCATGTTCAACGAGAACCCCATTCGGGTTACTATAGAGTTTCAGGTTTTTTTAGTACCGACTCTAAAATGTAGAAAGAATGCTAAAAATATATATTTTTTTTAAACACATTGTTGGTAACTTTAATTGTCTATAATCGAGATGGGAACTATGTTTGTTCTACATATTATAAAATACAAATAAAAAAATACTGGCATCTTCTCCTATATAATCGTTTTTATGACGGCAGATAAAATTAATTTTTTTTTCAATTATAATGATATTGACAAGTTTAAATCGTGTTTAGAGTTTATATAGAGTATATAGTTTATAGTATATTGTACTATTTCCTATAGTATGAAGATAAGGAATATAATTGAGTTAATACATAACGTACTATTTCCACTGGTAATTAAAAATAGAAAATCGTGATTTCTCAAAAAACTGTGAAATGGAAATAGTAGGTACGTTTTGAAATGTCGCCCCTCAATTGTAAAAAATAAAATTATAAATTTATAATTAAAAATATTATTTTTAATCTGTTGTAGTATAATAATAATATGTTATTATGTGTTTGTAAATGGAATTTCTTTCCATGATAAACATTATTATTATTATTATATAAAAGCGACAGCACTTCTGTTCGGAGTGCATTTTGGCAGATGCAATAAATGTAGACTATATTGTTTCTCTCCGGCCGGCTGTGTTCGGTGACTTTCTTGTACTTAATGTACATAGTCATCAGTAAATTTATTAGAACTTTTAATTCTTTAAAATGGTATTAAAATAACTCGTTGACTGTTAACTAAGTTAAATTACATAGACTCGTCAATGAATATCATAAATATTAAAACTGTTATACAGTGGTGTTAAATGAAAAAAATATCTTGATAAATTAGCTATTGTCGTGAATAATAATTATTATTGGATTACTATAATAACACCATTACCGACAGTAAAATTGTAATTGCAGTGGTTCTTAATTAAGGCCTGGGTCATACACTGCGCACACGCGTTTTTGTCGTCACCACATGTGCCTAGTTTTCGGTCAAATCGGACCGCAGCAACATGTTTCAGTAAATAGATAGAAACTCTATGCCTGCAGTAAATTATCGTGATTCGTTTAAAATAATAATATTGTGTCGAATACAAATGAGATGCTTATTTAAACAGCGTGGGGACCTTGGGGTGAAAATATTGTGATTGGTTTTCGCCGAATCGGGGGCGCTTTGCGTGACCACTGACCTAGGCCTTAATTTATTTAAATACAATATTGTCTATCGAAAAAAAATTTTGTAAAAAAAAAACCAATAAAATATACTAATATTGTTAAATTCTAACAATAATATCGTGTCATCCCATCATTCAATAAATCGTGACTTAACATATTATTGACGAATAGCCAGGTCATGTAAAACGTTTGTGTGTGTGCCTATCGATAAAATAGTAATTACAAATCAAAGTAAGTGAAATGACTAGTAAATAGTGACTATAAATAACTACTATAGATATATTATAAATTTAATATACGTATATAATATAATATGCGTTTGACTCCTAGTAAAGAGTAATATTTACTATATTTATTAATATAATTTAGTAGATACATTTAGGTTCAATAACTTATGCATCATTAATGTGATATAGGTATACATTTTATGTTACACCACAATCGTGAAATTATTGCCCGATACAACTGCATGTTATTATTTGTATATTATTCATTAAAATGATACATAGCCGAGTTTAAAAAATAATTATAATAGTATACTTCAATATCATAATAATTATAGACCTATATTATGTAATGTGTATTAGTCATAACAGTGTTCCTGAAGTCTAAACATTAAATATAATATCAAATAAAACGTAATAGTAACATGTCTTAACATGTCATTATATTACATTTTTTCAATACTTATTACTGTATAATAGTGTACAGGTTATTACTGATTAGTGTGTATAATTGATATTTGGATTCAAATAGCTAGTTATATTCTAATAATTTAAATTCCAGTTGTGTCCTTAAAGTCATGGTTATTAATGATATTGCAGAAAATATAAGATATTTTACATATTTAGTATAAAACTGTTTACTGTTACTGTTTTTTTGGCATTCAATTAATACAATTAAAATGTTATATCATACACGATCAATTGTCTCGTAGGTAATTAATTGAACCGTAATGCACATTTTTATTATTTTTAATCATAGGTAGTTATAATAATATAACATTGTAAAAAACTGCATGTCTTTGTGATAACATTTTTCAAATCCTTTACTTTTTATTAAATATCAATATATTTAAGAGCTTACAAAATAATTAAAAACTAAAATATGAATTAAAATCAACTAATAAGACATTGATCATCGGTAACAACTAACAACGAATAATACACAAATTCTTGAGACAAAAAAAGCATTCATTTCTTATGTTTTTTTTTAGCAAATTCTAAAGAATCCTTGTACTTGTTGTACTTGTGTTGTTCAATCCGGATGTATGTTGCACAAATTTAACTTCATCCAACTGGTGATGGCCTTGAAAGTATTTGATAAAAAAAATCACTGACTAATAACGCTATTATATAGTAAGGTAAACTAAAATCTACATAAGTCGCAGTCCTGAATTAAAATATCTCGAGGTCCAGGAGAAAACATTTTGAGGTCCAATTACATCTTAGATTCGCATAACAATAGAAGAATTATAAAGTTAATTTTGATGTTTTAAATGTCAGTTTATTCTTATAATCTATGAATATATAATTAAATACATAAACATATACTATAAGCTAAATTAATTAGGTTAGGTTAGGCTAACATAACCTATCTATATATTTATGGATAATACCTATGCGTTTATTCCACCTCGGAATATATTCAATTAGCTATTCGTTAAGCTGCATAATCCTTAAAATATAATATAAGTATATATAACTAAATATAAAACTGCATAAAAAAGTACAATAAGTAATTGTGATAACAAGGTAAAATGACGATAATTACGAAATTGGGAATGTGCTCAGCAATGTCACTCGAACGTTTAATTTAGGATTTATAATATACCTATTTTATAGGATAGGTCCATTTAATATACCTCTGGGGGATATCAATAATTGTGCGGAAGGAATGTCGATTAATTGACGGGTCCTGCAGATGATTGATTTAGGTACCCTGAATGAAATTAAAGGTAGGTATGCAGTAGGATTTTGTTAATTGAGTTAATTTTGATATTTTTAAATTATTTTGGAGATTACTAAATTTGGTGAAGGATCAGAGACGATTTTACGAAAACGTATAGACTGTAACAACTAGAAGACCTGAATTGTTCTTAAAAGTTGGAATGTTTAGCGGGCTTCATATACTATAATTATTCCATAGGATCACATTAATCTTACTACATAGATCTAAATATTTTTGTTTCATCCATAACTGGGATTTGGTCAGAAATGTACATTGTATAAAAAACTAATCAAGTTAGATAAGTTCTTTGCTTATACATAGTTCTAAACGATTTAAACGAATAATATATAAGTTGTAAAATTGTTCAGTCATAAATTTATTGTTCTTAAACGAAGTACGATTAAGACTATTAAGGAATACGATCTTCTACTTTTTTTTATTAATTCACCATGCTTATTATATATTTTTGATAGTATAATTATATATTATGCTCGACGATAATGCCGCGTAATGTAAATGAGGTTATAAAAATATTCAAAACTTATTATAGTTATAGTTACATATCAATTTGGTATATTTACCAAAATGTATATTATTTTTATCAGATATTGACTTCCATGTACAATATCTTTATCATTTAATAAGTTTTTATTTAATTGAATGATTGGAATAAAAATTAATAAATACAAATAATAATAAAGCCAATAAAATAAAATATTTCTTCATATAATTTAAAAAAGAATACTCAAAATAATTTTTTAATTAAAGTATTGAAGGTAAGATCATGCCTTTGTCATCTTCCCCTTAGGAAATCTTCTTCACTGTTAATCAACACCAATGCATTCGCTTTTATATGAGTTTTAGACTCATCATATTTACATATTATATAAACAATAATGTTTGTGAACTCGTGGCACAGGTTATAGCATATATATTTATTTATTGAGTTTATTTTTAATTACGTATTATTAATAATTGTTGTAATAAATGTATACTGTGCCTATAATATATGTCTATACCTTGGAGTCAAAAGTATTTAGACTACCCTCTGATTGTCTAATAGTCTTAAAAATAATATTGTGTTTTTACTGTATTATAATATAATTATTGTTGCGTGATGTGCATGTAATTTACCTACCTCTATTGAATTGCATATAGTATTATGTAAAGGTATAAAGTAGTTAGGAGCTAACAAATAAAAATTAAGACTATTGTAATTTTTATTTTTAAATTGGAGCACTTTGAATATTATACAGTTTAAATGTATAAGTATAATGCATTGTGTAATATTATGGTATTATATACAACAAAATAATACTATAATTTATTACACCAAGGATCATACAAAAATAATTTATTTAAAGTACCTATAAAATATTATATAATACAAAAACGGAATAAAGTACTATTTATTTCGTAACATATGCGATATCATATTATAATACTTTTATAGTTTTTAGCCATTCATTTTTTTAAATTTAATTATTTAAAGTCGCATTGTTGACGAACAGAGTAGCAAGTAGTAAAAGTATTATCCTTTTTGTATGATATACCATCCGTCTTAGTTATTAGTGAAGTCCATAAAAAATGTATTTCCGCAAAACCGATTGACACAAGTCATCATCGGTTGTTCATCAATTTGTATTAATAGCCGATATTATTTTATGGACCTAGTAGGAAAATCATAGGCAATAGAAACAATTAATGAAATTAATGAACATTTTGCACATTAATCATTTGCAGTATTGATACCTACCAAATGTATAAGTCATTTTCGTAAGTATAAAAATATTGCTTCACAGGAAGTCGAGTTAACTTGGCAATGACCATGTAATATCATCAATATTTTTTAAACCATTTTACTGTCAATATTTTATTAATGGCTAAAAGCAGTGGTATTATGGTACACGTGGAAGAGGTAATAAATAAGTTAGGTTAGTTGGATTCATTAGTTCGTCTACAATTTGAAGTTGAATAATTTCTATTTAATAATGGATAAATAAAAATCATAATACTAATACTTACAATTTATACCTATAGGTATACCTATCGAGTAATGATAAAATAGTGTTTTTTCTTGATATTCATCAAATTATTTGCATTATATTAATAATTTAATATATCCTCAGAATTTAACATTGTTTAATAATTTAATATAACATTACTATAAGACCTTCATTATTTACCTATTATTTTTTCATAATTATATTAAACGAATGAAGTACATACCTATATTATGTATTATTGTTAAAATAATATGAAGTAGTTTATATATATTTTTTCCACGTAATTTGTTTGAGCTATTATAAAACAGTTTAACATTTTAAATTAGATGAAAATGTATTAAATTATCATTAGTCGATTATTAAACATACAATGACTAATTGGATAATTCCTGTATTTATGTCTATAGTCTCTATTATATTGTTTGTACATTACACATTTTTTGAATTAAAGTGAATTTTCAATTTGTGTTTTAAGATTAGGAAAACCAGTAGTATTTTATATTACTCCAGGTATAGGCAACCTATTACCTATAACATATTTCCTTAGGCATTGGGATAAATAGTGGGTATTATATTAAATTGAAAATAAGGACAGCATTATGGGTCGCAAAACAGTTTTGGTGGATTCCATATTTGGACCTCCGCCGTTGAATATTGGTGCTAGTAACAACTGGATAGGCAGATACATGTATAATGTATTTGATATATTCAGTATCTATTTATACCGAAGAGACAAATTAAATTTTCTGTTGGATGTTCTTGGATATTCTACATTATTTGTCATGTATCACCAAGCATACTGTAATTTATTAACACGGATATTGCGTACGCCTTTCTAACATGTACCTAACTTCACGGATAAGCCTCACGACAAGCACCATTTCTACTAATAATTGATAATATACAATAGGTATTATATGTTATAAATACATCCATATAGTGGTGAAATAAAAAGTATTTTATTTTCTGCGATGGTTTGTATGTGCAATGTCCATTTCGTCGTGATAATTGTTGTGGATGTTCAATTCGGCGATCAGGGATTCTCCTCACTTATGAAATATTTATTTTCAATTCGTATCGATATTCGTTTATCAAAGGTCCTATTATTTTATTTCAATGAAAAAGCTCTCGTGATATAAGCTCTCTATAAATATAAATTTATCTGATCAATGTATAGGTACGTTTGTTTATTATTCATTAGTGATGTCATATTAATAATAATGAAGTATAAATTGAGTTGGCTTTGTTAATGCACATTACATTGGTGTAAAGCACACAACAAATGCAAATAATCATTGTGAAACGCACATACAAATAAACATATAGGAATTAACACATAGTTTTAACTTTTTTTATTTGTATTGTATGCATTTAATCAAAAAACTAGTTAACAATTTATTCCTGAGGTGGGAAATTGTATCACTCCACCCTGAATCGCTGGGATTTAGTCTCTTATAGATTGGAATTTTTAACAGGTTACTTGGACGGGTGCATCAAAGAAGCTTTTTACTTCAAAATTATTAACAATTGCGTTCTTAAAATGGTTCTGGAAAATCTTTTGTTTTAATATAGGTTAGTCAGTCGTAATAAATTAAGTTATAACAATAATTTTTTTTTTTTTGCATACATAATAGGTACCTACCAATTTCACAATAATTATGATATCTTCACTCAAAATATAATATTTATAGAATTAGTAATTAATCACACGTGCTACACTGAAACATTGAAAAATTTTATAATCTAAAATAGATCTATAATGAACATGTGACATAGTTACTGCAAATTTTACAAAATGTTGAACCAAGATAATTTTTTAGTCTGAAATTATAAATGTTTAATAAAATATGGCAAACGATAGAATATGATGATTGATGGTATTAAACATTTTTAAAGAATATAATATTACAAATACGTATAAGATTTTCAATTATAATTATTCCAGAAACTAAGAAAAATGTATGCAAAATAATATATCTATTGGAACTGTATAAGATAATATAATAAATACACTATAAAACATTATAATATCTACCTATTCTACCTATTTATTTTTGTTGCTTAACATAAATTCAATTATTATTCATACCTAGTATAGAAATTTAGGGTGAACCTTGAGAGGCTCCACAATTAACACATCGATAATACCTATATTTAAAAATTATTGTAATATTATATTATGCCTATGGATATCAGTGGCGTAGATATGATTTCTGAAAGGGGAGGATCAAAAAAATAAAAAAACGCCATATCTAAATGGGAGGGGAAAATTGGAAAATCCCCCACCCTCTCAAAACTTTTTACTAAGGTAATAAAAAGCCAATGGAGGGGATCTGACCACCACGTCACCTCTTGTATAAGCCCCTGACGGATATACATATTTGGTTTTAAATTTCAATACCTATTAGGCTGTCTATACCGTTAATGTTAATAATTCTGCATCCTTTAGATACAAATTTATTATTTTTCTATCGCGATTAAAATTAATGAAAAATTCGTCACAGTATAAATACTAAACTAATAAATATATCAACAATATTAACAGCAATGTGTATCAAGAATGAAGAATTTGTAATTTTTACCAAGTACCTATAATATAAAATATGTTAGGTATTTATAACAAATAATGTACATATACCTATGTCAATACAAGATGACCCAATTAAGTGTCAACACTCGTTACATCAAAAATTTTCAAGTCTTAAAAAAATGTATAATATGATTGTTTTACATAGTTTGATCTTATTCCAAAACTACATAGGTATTTCAAATAAAACATATTTTTAATATTTGTTTTAAATGTTTTCTTTTTTGAATGGCAACGTACATTTTTTATTTTATATTCCGTAGTATAATAATTAGGTATTTCAAAACATAAAAATCGAATTTTTAATGGTTATTTAATTAGATAATATAATTGGTAAGTATTTAAACTGTAAAGTTTGGGAGAGTGGTGTAGAGTGGCACAGAGGTAATCCGCAAAATGTTGGTCCACTACTACGTTCAACTAAACTTTTAATAACTACTTATTAGTTATAACTTATAACTAATTAACTATTTGTTCTAGCTTCGATTTTTATGAACCAAATTAATCAGGAAAATATTCTAATTCGGAATATGATATTAAAAATGTATGTTGTCATATAAAAAGTAAAACTTCAAAATTGACGATCATAAAAAATTTAAAAAATATAATTTTATTGAAAAATAAATGAACAATTAACTAGCAATAATGACGTAAAATTATCTAGAAACAATGTTTTCAAACTAAGTTTAGACAGTAGATAGATATTTATGTAGATCACCTCGTATAATATAACTATAATCAACATAGTGTATATCAACGGGCGATGATTAAATTCACAATTATTAAATTATGTAGATAAAAACAATATAATATTATGCAGTTTCGTATGTTGCTCAGTAATTCCAGGTGAAAAAAAATGTCCATTAAATTTTAAAGTTCAAATAATAATTTACTTATTCGTTTTATTATAGACATTTCTAAGAGTCGACATGTATATTTGTATTCATGTTTGTGTATCAAATTGCCAAATACAATACGGGAGCTAAACATAATGCTATTTGCGTACATATATAGAACATTTTGAGTAGGTTCGTATTATTATTATTCTACTTTTATTTTTTTTTGTGGCCGTGACAATGGCAGACAAAACTTAAATTTTAAACATTATTATATTATTGGGTCTGTGGAATATAAACGAAGAAAAAAGAGCAAGGTGTACGAATACAGTTGAACGAGTGACAAGGTTACGGTGCCCGCAAAATTCATTGCATGGTTTGTAATTAATGTAAATCATAATTTACCGGTTTATTTACCTCTCATTAGTTTCAGGACGTTTTTACTTGTTCAGGATCCACTCTACGTTTGAGCACTCAATATCTATCTCAATAAAGATAACTACCACGAATGAAAGAATTATAATATCGAATATGTATACTTGTATGTTTATTATTATAAACCAAATGATAGCACGCTCTATAGTCTATACCATAGTATTATAATAAATTACGTTCAAATACGTGAAAAATATGTTTTATCAAAATTTTAACAATAAACCATAAAATAATAAGTAATAGCCATAATACTCACTATTATAATACCTAAAATATGTGAGTAACGTACTTATTTAATCAAATTTTTATAATAATAAAAATAATTAATAAAATTCATACATCTATATCTATGTGTACAAAATTATTATTTGTACTCTGTATTCTCGGAAACCACAATAGCTATCGAAGCTTTATTCTCATATTAGGTTTGGTTAGTGCATCCATTGGTTTTTTTTTTTTTATTAGGTTCTGTTGTTCCGATGGAAAAAAACTATTTACGAGAAATACACTTTTGAGTCAGCTAGTTATAATATAAATAATATCATTGACTGTACATATAGTTAGTGTTTGAAGTATGAAATATTTCACTATATATGGTGAAATATTTCACAAAAACGTGAAACATTGAAATTGTTTTAATACAAATATTAATGATGATTATTTTATTATTTATCAATTATTAATTATATAGTCCAATAGTACTAAGTATAATCATTGATATTAATGGAATATGAGTGCTTGGGTTCGCATATTACCATAGTATATTATAATATGTATAATATTGTATACTTGTATCATTTAAACATTTTAGTAAGTTTTTTTCCAATATAAAAATTTTGAATACAATTTTAAATGTATAATACCAAAGGTTATTTATATATTTTTTTAAATTATTTAGCTTCCATATTATTTAAATTATTATAGTTCAACAGTTAGGTATTAGAGAATAAAACATTAGTAAACAAAAGGTTAGGTATAAAATATGTACCATCAAATTATGAAGGTAATTGATGAACATTTATATATAAATAAGAAACTTATTTAAAAAAAAAACAACATTTATTAAAATACTGAAATATTTCACAATTTTAAATTTCATGAAATTTTCAAACACTTCATAAAGTATATAATACAAATACAACATAATCAATAATAAATTATATTATATATTATAATAAATAGGTATTATGTAGTATAATAAATAAAAACATTTTTGTAAATTACATTTACATTGATGGATTTTTGATATTGTCTGCGATATCCCAGTTTATCACAATTCACTATGATAATTACCTATCGTAGAAATTCCCGTTTCATATCCATGAGTATGGTAAGTAGGTAACTACCTACATTCAATTTTTAATTTTATTTCGTGTTCATAATATTATATGATTTATACCCTTAAATGTATATTATATAGCTTACATTAAAAATTATATATACATTATGTACCTATACATACCTGTATAGTGTATACTATATATTATAGATTTATTTTATATTATAGTGCCCAAGTGTGTGCTACGACATCAGAACAAAATAGTGTCCAAACGTATTACGATTACGTGCCCAAAAGTGTCGCGTTTTGGGTTAAAAAATATGTTGTGGCTGTTTTCTCTGGGCCTTCACATAAGCTGGTATATTTCACAGATTTAATAGTGTTATACATAATAATATAAGCTTTATACTCATATAATTCGATATTAGGTAGGGCTAGGCTAAAATGGGTACCAAATGTTATGTAATAAATTTTTGGACACTGATGTAAAATGATGAATGACAGCAAACGATTAATTTTGGCATATACAGTTAAAAACCATTTTATAGCAACTGGCAACTGTAGTTTTGATTCTTTTTGACAGATGAGTTCATAAATCCACATGCTCTAATGTCTCATTAAGACGCAACGAGACCCGGATTACCAAAAAGATATAGTCAGTAGGTACCTACTAGTACTAATACTAAAATACTAAATTAAGAACTATTCAGATTTTTTTTTTATTGCTGTTTGTAGGGGTCTATGGTTGATTCTAACACGTGTGTATATAATATGTTTGACAAGGATTTGTCACTAAAAACCCGGGTGGTCGCCCATCCGGGA
Source organism: Macrosiphum rosae (assembly GCA_016617965.1). NCBI lineage: Eukaryota > Metazoa > Arthropoda > Insecta > Hemiptera > Aphididae > Macrosiphum > Macrosiphum rosae. Next base: position 12,328 of record WHPZ01586138.1, read on the forward strand.
ACTAGTGATGCTGACATGCGGTGATTGCACTCAGAACACGTTTCGTGACTAAAATGCAACCACCACGCCATACCAAGCTACAAAATCGATATTATGTTTTCAAATAAAATAAATGGAATATTCTGTAAATACATGGGTATTCCATGCTTTTTCTTATAAATAAATTCCGTATTGATGTTTTTAATGATCGTATACATTTATGTTTATTTTTTGCGAAACGATATTTACATTATCTAGTAATATTGTATCGAATTATCATTCTGAACTCCTGCTGGTAATTAATGTATCTAAACATTGTTTTTCGCATTCTCTCTCTCTGGACTGAACTAATAACAAATATTATTTCTAAGTCCATCATGAATATAAAATAAAAAAATGTACTTATGACGTTTTTTAAGTAAGCACTCTAGTTCACTAAATCACATATTTCCAATAACTTTTCTATAATGTAGTGTTATGGGGTTCGATAAAATGTTCTAATATATTATGTCTAGATAGTTTCCAAAAAAATTTCCTAATACAAAATATAAAATTAACTCTTGTGCTAAAAATGTTTTATACTACCTATATTATGGTTGTTATTTAATTTTATTGACACCATGAATATGAAATATCTAGTATGTACTTTTTGGTTGATTTTAATATTTTGATTATAACTATTATTAATTTTACCTACCGGGTAGATAAAACCTATTGGTTTTAACACTGTTGTTGAGAACTGAAAAGTTCTGTTTAGAATTTAGATCATTATTAAATAGCAATTTTATAAAATTGAATTAATTTAGCACCTTAAAAGTTTAATATTCTGTTTGCATTTTGAATAATGAGTCATAATAACATGGTTGTTTGTTCATTTTAATAATATAACATTAATAAGTGATAACAGATAACCAAACCTATATTTATAAAAAAATTATATTTTGAAAAAACTTCGTTCTAGAATTTTGGTTCTGAAGCCTTCACTATTTTTGAATTACCTACCATTCATATAACCAACCAAATTATTTTCTTAGCTGAGCTTGACTTATACGTAATACGATTTATTTTTCTTATAATCCACTTAATTATATTGAACCTTTTTAAAAATAATCCAATATTTATCATGCTAACCAAGGACTAAAATTGTGTGTAGTACGAAATGCTAAGTGTTCGGAAAAATGTCTAAACCTAGTGTATATTTGTAATTAAATATTAACAATGTGGAAATTACAATAATTAGCTTTTAAAAAGCATTTGATAAATCAATTTCATGTGATTGTGAGTAATATTATAGTCTGGGGATTTTTTTCCAAGGATTTGTATTCCGCAATTTACTGTCGGTATATTATAGTTCAGTGCATTTACTGTAAAATTATATTGTATAAGAAATGATTAAGAATCTTACCAATATGCCGACATAAATCGTTTTATTGTGATTCAAAGCTCACGGTAACTCCAATAGTTTAATATAAAGTGTGTAGTACGAAAAAAATTATATTTTAGCTTCTTATGCTAACTATAAGTACCTAGTCTATAACACTCAAATGCATATTTTTTAAAAAAAATATAAGTTATACTATATTATTCAACTAATTATTACTATACTAATAAAACTTCAGTTATTTGCCACTAAAAGGTTTTAAAAATATGAAAGAAAAGCTTTTATTCAATGAAAAAAAAATTATGAAAAAAAGCTAAAAGAAGTAAAAATTATTCAATCGAAACAGTTCTCGTACAACTTTAACCATACAGTATTAGCTTTATAAGTACAATAATTATGTAGTTCCTTGCATAGGTACTTATATTTATTATAATATAAATACGTC
>WHPZ01586142.1:0-11709 GCA_016617965.1 Macrosiphum rosae
TTCTTGGGCACTTGAAACTTTTAAAATATATTATTATATTTGGCAAAAACTGAATTAACCTACTGTAGACTGTAGTACTAATGCCTAATAGTAAAATTTATCTAATTGAATCACAATAATATCATAAAATATACCTACTTAGTATATTATAGGCTGACAGAACGTTTGTTCGTTCAGAATCGTTTTTCGCATACAATATTACAACGATTTTATATCATTGAATTAAAATTGAACACATTCATTACGCACCAGCTTTTTATTTGTATCGATTGTTGTAAAAAGCAATGAAATATTGTTTGCTTTTGATCCCCCTCACCCAAATGTTATGAACTATATCTTATTTTTTGTTAACGAACCATTCTCAAAGTGTAAGAATAAAGTTTTCTTTTGTCTCAAATTGTTATGACTGAAGAAAAAATACATCATTAATTAACCATTAATAACAACATTAATACATTCATGGCCTGCTCAGAATCTAAAAGCCAATTAAAAAGTTTATATTAGTAGATTATATAATAAATCTCTCATGGGATATTATAATGCTCAAAAGTAATATGTAGGTAAGTACTAACTAAAGCTTTCAAATACCAAATCCTAAGTCCGGTTATAATATGTCCCTTCTCGCATTTATGCTTTGCCTACTAACGATGTATATTAATTATTAGTTCCTAACGTATTACATAAAAAATTTGAAGAATGCTTAGTAGGGGATTTTAATGAATTGTAAACAACAACTTCGTACCACGAATAATTTTATTTTGTTATATTTGGATATCATACAACATTTTAGATGTTTTAGTCATGGTAGGTATATTTAGGTATGGTATTTACTATTCAGTGACAATCTAACAAAATAGGTTATCTTATTTCTGACGGGAACTCTTTTAATAATAGAATAACATTATTAAAACACGTTGGTAGTTCAGTAGTTGTACAACAATAAAATCAATTTAAGTTTGCCAACTATTTATATATTTAATGTATCCCGCAGGTAGGTACCTATTGTGGTTTTTTTAAAATGCCGATGGTAGAATAATCAATTTTGATTAACTTACTAATTAATTAACTATGCCCTAAGGTTATAAATTCATCAATATTTTTAATTCTAATAAGTAATAATTGAATTTACTAGAGCTCAATTATTTTTTTCCCTAAACTTTTACCATATGCAAACTAAATAGGCATATTTTAAATTTTGTTCGTTATTAGGAATTAGGATGGATACCAAATATGAAATAGATAGGTATTCATTTTAATCAAAATTATTATTAACGCGTTTACTATAATATACTGAACTATAGAAATATTACGACGGTCGTAGTTGATTTATCAAAATATGATAAATAAAGTCGTTTGGAGCGTACAAATTTTAAACAGTTTCAAAAAAAAAATTTCCCGTCGGAAATTTCCAGTATACATAGGTATGTTTTTAATTCTTTTCTATCGATTAGTTACCATCATCGTATATTCAGTATCATAAAAAAAAATCACGAGTTCATCGACGTGGAAATCTCATATAATACGATGAGATACACGTCCTACGCACATAATATAATAACATATTATTATTATGCATTTTATTTTCCGTTTGCGGCCGAGAGAGTGCAATTATTTAAGAGTTGTGTTGGAAGTCAAAATTTACCAACAATTTAAATCCTCTGTGCGCACGTCATCATAATATATTATCATCAATATTGCGATAATATACCGTAGAGAACGATCGCATCGACTACCTATATAGTGGTGCAAATGGTGACGTTTAGGGGGGGTGCGATGGGGGGAAGGGTAGAGACGCTTCACTCGCGAACGTCTATTATAACTCAGACGGCGGCGGCGCCACGGCGAACTCGCGCTTGCCTCTATAATATTATCATTGCTCGACCGACGCGCATTCTACCGGGCACGTCGGTGTCTCATCAAAAATCGAAATCGGCTATTTTCGTCGATGGACTGGCAGTGTAGCCGGCCGATGATGATGATGATGTGTGTTGTACGGCAGGGGAGGGGTAGGCCCATGGTATGGAAATGAGACAGTGCCAATGCGCCGACGGAAAGCAGAGGAAAGGAGCGGGAACGAGCGGAACAAGAAGCGGAAAGGAACGGAAAAGAGAGGAAAGGAACGGAAAGGAGCGGAAAGGAACGGAAAGGAGCGGAAAGGACCTCTGCGTGTATAATATTATAGACTAGGCCATAGTCGGAAACGTTGGAGGGACGACGGCGAAAAGTAAAAAGCGGAAACGAGAGTGCTGACGAAGAGTTTTAGAGTTATAATAATGTACATTTTATAGGCAGTACATTATTAGGTGTATTAATATTTTCGTTTTGCGGTCGGAGAGCGATGTAATTGGTGAATTATGAATGGTGGGTCGTGGGTGGTAGGGTCACGTGTACTATTCGTTCGGTCGATGTATGTTAATATTACAATAATAACTGTTGATCGACGAAAACCCTGTTCTGAGCATAATATAACATTTGGTATATAATATAATTATGAGTATAAAATGTACAATACAATACATTATGTATGGCTTGGAGCTTTTTAAACGCATATGGCTATAACTATACAGAGTGATTTAAGTCAAGCATGCTCACTATATTTTATCCTTTAATAATGAATTTTATTAATATTCTGATTTTTTGAAATTATATCAGGTACAAAGTTCTTTTTCTCAAATGAGAACCACCCTTTTTACTGTAAATAATTGTTAAACATAAAATTTTTTTTTAAATTTTAAAGAAACTTTTAAAAATCCGAATGAGTAGGTGAGATATTGAGTTGTTAAAATGTATGAGCTGATAGTATAGGTATCATTAATAGTTGTTTTACATATTATATGAAATACAAAATAGGTGTAATTGTGTAAGTAGTATAATATTTTAGTCTTACCTATTTATTATATTCTCAAACATATTTAGATATAATATACTTTGAATAGATTACTATATAATTACTATAATTTTCAAATCATCATTAGATATATCCTCCAAAATAAATCTTGCAAACCTATCATATAATAATCGGCCTATATTATTATATACTGGTTATTGGCACAATGACAATTTGATGGCTCTAAAGCCACTCGTTTGGATTCAGATGAGTTCGTGGAAATTTAAAAAAAATGTATCAGCTGACAATAATTCACAGGTTTAAAAAAGGAAAAATGTTAAGTGCGTTCAATCATATTATAATTATAATATAAGATGTTTGGCGAATCACCCTGTATGCCGGGTATGCTCACGGTGCGAGTGGGTGGCGGGGAATCAATCGTTAACCTTTGCCCGAGACCGGGGGATAAATCGACGGTGCAGAAATCACGTCTCGATCGGACGAAAAATTAGATAAAAATTTACCGTTTATCGTATCGTACGGCTCTACGCCGAGTAAATTATTTGTTTTTCTTCCCGGCGGCCGCGGGGCGCGCGTGACGTATCCGCCGCGCGCGCCAATAGGGGCAGAAATATTGATCATTCCGTTTTTGTTGTTAACACGCTCGTCGGATTCAAAGCGGGGCCGGCTCAGTGTGGGCCTCTCGTGTTCGGGTACAGATGTCGTTCGGAGCTGACGCCGCCGCCGCTGCCGCCATCGCCGCCGCGTACGACGCGTGTGCAACACCAGTCCGCCGCGGTCGCCGCCACGACTTACGCGCCCGCTGAACGCAAGTCTATATGACGATACGCTGACCCGCCGAGATACGCTCGAGCCAAGACAGTCGGACGCCGCAGCCGTGACGACAGCCTGCACCTGCTAGCGATAAATTCCGCCGAGCAAACGGGTCGCCGTACAATATCGTCATCGTTACTATATACTATTATAAATTGCCGGCCGTTCGAAACATGCGCGTCGCCGCCGCCACTGCCACCGCCGTCCGAACACCCGCAGCATCACGACACGAACAGCAATGATCGTCCCGTACGGCCGTTACCCGTTACAATGTCGTTCTCTTCAACTCGGCTACTGTACAAGAAAAGTGAGTACGAGCATAACTGCTTTATATATAAGTGATAAGTACCCGTGAATTTCGTACTTACCGACAGGGGTGGTTCTAGGACTCAAATTTCGTACGGGCATACATATAATATATTTATAAGTGAGCTGTAACTATATAGGTAAGTACTTATGCAATTAGTGACAGCGTTACGTATTTTTGAAAAGTTAAAAAAAAAAAATTATTTTTACAAGTTGTAAACATTAATGAACTATTTCCGTTCTTTCCACTAATAATGTTTTACTTTACTTATCAAAACAACACGATATTGAACTTTTTAACAGGTGAACATCAAACAATTTGTTAAGGGCAGCTTCCACCCTGCCCGTATACGTCACTGTCTACCAATGATTTTAGAGCTTATATACTATGAAGTTCCCCATAACAAAATCTGTTATAAGTCCTATAGTCAGAATATCAAATATTATATGTGATAAGTTCAACAGCGTGTGTTAAGACGTTAAGTGTAATACTAAAACCGTAAATGGAAAATACATAACGTACATGGAATAAATCTATTGATGGTAATAACATTACTATACACAAGTACATATTTTGTGTTATGGTCAAGTCATAGACGTTATATAGTTATGATAATAATATGTATAACTGAATAAAATACCGTGTGTATATATTATATATTTTGACGTCAAACGTTTTGGATATTTAAAAACGATCTCTGCCTTCACATTTTTTTTTTAAGTATCTACCATGTAAGCTCTTAATAGTTGTATTATATTGTTTGTGGTTTAAACCTTTATGTGTAAATTAATCAATGTCCTGTGGTATGTCATATTATATACCATTGATAACATTTTTAAAATATAGGTATAAGATATTTGTGCTTTATCTGCCATAAAGTGCGAGTCACTATGTATACCTATTTTTAGGTATATAGGTAGACGTATTACCATTTACCAGACAGGCGATTCGATAATAATATATAATATAATATAAACCTTATATATATAGATGTATAGGTATGATCAATGATTAATGAATATTATATACCTTACGATACATCTTAGGTGTGATTTTTAAAACGTTGAACAATCGCAGATAACTACGGGAGTGCTTGAATAAAAAATAAAATAAACTCAATAAAATGCTTAAAAAATAGGTAGGAGGTATCTATACTTCAAACTTACATAATAATATATAAATGTTTGAAAACCATAAGTGTAGCGAGCTTGAAGGATGATCTTTGTGCTTATATAATATATTCTACTAAATGTATAGAAGTATTTAGGTATTTTTGTTATTCGTCTATTATACTTTTTAGTTTTCATTGAACGTTAATTATTGTAAGTTTCAAAGTCTAATAAAATTATTCCGTCAAATTTTGGACCACGATAAACGTGATAATTTAACATGAATACCGCAGGTACGATTGAAATTACAATCGTTATTTTGAATTGCACGACAATACAAATGTTATGACTCCATTCGTCGGCATTCGGATATTCACACGGTGAATAGGAACATGCAAATAATAATTATTGTGTTTAAATGAGTAAATGAAATCAATGATAAAATGTCTAGTTAAACATAAATTAAATTGGATAAAATATATTACAAATCCGCAATAATAATTAATATTAAACAAATAACCATAAATACGTAACAAGGTAAATATCAACAATTACAAGGAATCAATTAATCAATGTACTTGCAAATGTTACACATTTTATCTGAATTTGTGTGCAATTATGTCTATCAAATAATTTTCGATTAGTTAATTATTTTATAACCTTCGCAAACGTTTTATATAGTCGCTCTGAATCTTAAAGTTTTTATTACTTTCTGTATAGGATGACACTCACTCAATTATTAAATACTCACGTATTTTTTTTTATTACATTTCTAGGAGTGGAAATTTTCAAATTTCCATATCAATCTATTTACACCACATTTCTCGAAAACGTGATTATAGCATTTATATGTATTTACATATTTATTTACCTGGGTACACGTTCATTTCTTATGTTACTACTATAAAACCGCATCATTTGGACCAATCGTGTGGAGATACATTATGGCCATCGTAGTTTTAAATCGTTAACACAATATTTGAATTTCAATATTATAAACATTGTGTTAAACTTGAGTTGGTCAACTATCGCCTAACAATTTGATAGACCGGATAGGTAAATTATTATTAATTCACAACAAATGGTACGATGACAATAAATAATACGATGAACGATGACTCGTATTGAATAAATACCAAGGATCTGGTGCGAGAATTGAAATGTAAAACCAACTAGAAAATCGCAACAGTATACCACGTGTACAACAGTGACAAGTATATCGATGACAACCGGAAGACAAAGTATAACCATTTCGGTAAACATTTTGCGTTTCGATGTTCATCCGGTATATGAGTGTATTGTGCGTATATCAACGTGTCACAGGTATAGCGAGCGAGAAGAGTGGAGGATAGGTGACATTATCATACGAGATATTATGTCACACGAAATAAATTTTACGAGTATTTTAATGACTGATTAGTGATGGGGGTTGAGGGTGGGTCATAAATCGTAATATTTTACTCTACTGGTGGGTGTACTGCATAAGGGAAACGACGGCCTCGATTATTGTCTATTATTGCGTATTTCATCTTTAGTTTAATGCATTGCGGTATTGCTAAAAATGCACAAACTATTCACGGTATATTATATTTGCAATAATAATATGCGTCTGAAACCGAATTTATTTAAATCGATTATTATCACCGTCGTTAGAATTACATAAGTATAATAATTATTGTTGTCATCCGTGTCTTTCCCTGTATCATAATTTTCCCAGAAAGATTGGTTTAATCTAACAATATTTACCGAAAAAATCATAGAGGGTAAAATAGTTGTTTACTACTTACTAGTTACTACCTTATAAAAAAAAAAGGAAATTTAAAGGGTCTGAATATTTGCATATTATGCCAGCATTGAATGAAGGTTTTTTTCCTATTTATTTAACTTTTTTTCTAACGGTTTTTTCTTTTTTTCGAAGGTGTTAAAAATATTTACAGGTAGGTACGATTATATTTTCGTGCACACTATTTTTAGTAGTTTTTATTTTTATGCACATAAGTATGACTGGAAAAATGAAAATACTTTAAGCAAAATATGTATCTCATCGTGTAAGGTATAGAGTATCTCCTTAGTTTGTGGAAAAATGTTCGCCGGGCGTTTAATTCTGTGCATAAATCTACTGGATTCGCATAATATAATAAAATATCCATTATAAATCTAATAATATATGGTCTCGACACGACGTCCGTTCAACTTCAGGTATTATAATATTCTTCAGTACAGACCCCCACGAAGTTATATTTTATAATAGTATAATAATGTTGTGTAGGTATTGTTGCGTTTTATAAGCCATTTGTCACGCGCAAAGGTGTACAACGATCGTCATTAATATCGTTGATAATTAGATAACAATTATTTTATTCTTCGAGGACAGTTATTAATATTGTGGCTATATATTTTACATTAATAACGGTTAATATCGCCAAAGTAGATGTACCGCGTACCTGTATAATAATATATAATATACAACAATTATGTTATGTGGAGTCGACGGGTAGGCCGACGGGGGTGGTTGAGGATTGCGGCCCCGAGTCATGGATTCCCGTGGGGTGGGGNCGGGGGGAGGGGGGGTCTAGAGAGGTACATACCGTTTTCGGATCAATATCTCATCTGCCAACGTACCACAGAACAGGACGTTACTGTCAATCTATTTTATTAATATACGATCCACGCGCACATATTAAACGTTAACCGAGCGTATACAGGCCAGATAAACGACTGTTTGATAGGTTCCATCTGGTCTGAATGTATACACCGTACAATATTATAAATTATAATATAATATATACATATATTAAGTATGAGCGTGTGAGAGTGTATATTATTATTTATGAATTAATTTTTATTTATTTTTTTACCTATAACCATTAGAGACTTGGAATTTTTCCGATACCTATAGCCGGTATTCGGTAAAATATCAAATTACGTGTTTTTCTGTAAGGGAATGGCGTGGCGGGATCGTTTATTATAAATATTATAATATTATAAAATCGCACGAGAAATATACTGCTCACATATCTGACATGTCGAAATGTGAAACTAACAAACCGACACCTAACGTCTGATTAATATTATATTAAATATATTTTTAAAATTTTTATTTTTGTTCATTGTATGATTAATATGATAAATCGTATTTTAATCCCAATAATTTAAATTATAGTGCATCAAAATATTTACAGTGGATTAATTTCAATTTGATTTTATAATTTTACATTAGTAAAAATACAATTAAAATTTACGTCTTACGATACATTTTTTGAACGTCTTAACGATTTTCATGTGAAACGGATTATATGTAGGACATATTATAGGTATTTTATAAAAAAAACATTTAAAAATATGCCATACTTTCAATAAATATAATAGTGATTAGTAATACACTAATACCTACAATTTGTGACCAATCTCATTCATTTATATAAACAAAAAAACTTATGATTTTTCTGAATCAAAACAACAGATATAGGTAGGTATATGTGATTATGCGAACCACCGTATAGCAGCGTACAAGGGTTGAAAAAAGTGATAAACATTCTCCAAGTCTCAATAGGAGTCTATATTATATTATGCATTATACATTTTATTGGAATCGGTCAAGTAGTGTTTGAGATTAGCTGTTACCATATGTTGAGTTCTTTACGCTAAACCGTATTCGTTCGTTTGCATGAAATTACAACAGCCATAAATTTTCTGAAAGGGGGCGTTATAGTTGTGTATACAATATCATAAACCCCATCAAATTACATGTTTTAAAAATGTACTTCAGATATTGTGCTATACCTCAGATTAAAACGCATAAAACTATAGTATGTGCTTATGCCAGCTAACGGCTTAAAGTAAAACCATGTTCCCATCCTTACAGTAAAATTGTATAAGTTATGCCCTCTATGTTTGCTGAACTCGAGCTTTAGTATAGTTCCGTATTGCTTATCATTTAGTCTTTATCACCCTCACCAAAAATATCGCAAAAAAAAAAAATAATAATAATTAGAACATTTCAGGTGGATATTCAGAAAATGTGCAAGCCCACCCACAACACTTAAAATATAAAGTAACATTAGTCTATTACGTAGAATTGTAGCATGTATGTTTTGTAAGCAATCAATTTAAATCACTATTGATGTTTTTGGGGTCAGCATTTAAGTTCTAGGAGCCTAGAATTACGTAGATTATGCATTTGTTTACATTTATACCGGTTATATACTATATATTATATAGGTATATTACGATTGATTAAATATCTCAAGTCTATCCTCATTCAGATGTGATAAAATAACCATCAATTTAAGCAAATATAATACACTTATATATAGTTATATTGTAAAATTTTAGATTCTCAGCGGAGCGAAAGAATTTATTGATTTTACAATAATGTTTGTTTTTTTTCTACTCAAATATTAATAACCGTAGACCCTTGAAATGTGTACTATATATTTATATTAGCATTTTCTATAAATGGTAACATTTTTGAAATGTTTTGACTTTTTTAAGCTAATTAGGTATAGCCCCGAGAAATTTTTTTTTTAATTATTCACGATAAACAAACTTTTCGCTTAGTAAAAAAGCTTGGCAATTTAATGCTTGGTTCATTAAGTTCAAAAATATTAAAGATATATAGGCTCAGTTACTTTTATATGCATTTATTTCCATTTAACGTTCAAATTTGACAAAATATATCAAAATTTCAAAAATGTTCAACCTATTTTTCAGTAGAAGTTCATAAAAGTTTTTCCTTTAGTATCTAATATAGACATTTTGATAGAAGATTTCCCACAAATTTCTCTATCTTAAATAAAAAGTTACATTTATTTTTTATGAGCTTTTGAATTTAAAACTTTTACGATAAGGATATTCATCGGTAAATTAACGAATTTTCATTTATAAATTTTTGATATTTTGTTGTAATTCACTTATAGTTTTTCTTTTCATAGCCAACATAACATAACAAGTTTACTACCTCCATCAAAAAGAAAAATTTCACTGGAAAGTTAACCTATTTATAGCCATGAGATATTTTCAATTTTTATTTTTTATCTATTAAATTGGATTATTTTTACAAGTATGCAACATCGTCTTTGCTTGATCGTTTGGAGTCGTTTTTCGTATACAATTATTTATCATTTAATTCAAATATAACATACCCATTACAATGACATGCTTGTCAACTACTGAACAGTAGAGCGGTACCCATTTTTTCACCTTTTATATCCCATCACTGTTTTTCCTGGGACGGCACTGACTCACTAAGTGGGAAATTTGTGGATAACCGTTCTGAAATGCCACTGTAACTATAAATAACTTGGATAACCCTACTACCTGCTGAGGTACATACTCACCTGTGAATCCATCTCCCATTTTTTCCGATTTTAAAATTTTGTTGAGCTATTACTACCATAGTATACAATAACTGTTTTTATTTTAGATTTGATGTTGTTAAGATTGACAGACCAGGTAAACTCAAAGCAGAACTCATACTTTCATATGCTTTGTCTCGCGTTTTTAAGTTTTTATCCTCTATAAATTGGTTCAAAAATGGTTAAATATAGGTAATAATGATGCCATTTACAAACAATAAGTGTAGGGATAACGTAATATTATAGTTATAATTTAAGTTAAAATATAAACAAATTATATCTCAAGTTTAAAAAATGTAATAAATATATTAAAAGAGTCTAGTTTACTCGTTTCAGTTGCCTTTCATGGCGCGATACTGATTATTAGAAATGAGTATGACACAAATTAGAAATAGTTTTTAAATGACTGATAACACATTTTGATGATTTAGTCATACTGAAACAAGTGTATACACTATACACACTTTCATAACTTGTTTAATGTTATGAATCAGTCATAGTTGATTAATAATTTCACTGAGAGCTGAAGCTTTGAGCTTTAACCAACGACACACCGACCAACCAATGTGTTTTATCGTTTCGTGCTTGGTTGTCTTTGTCTTATTGCAAATACCTATAACTCGGTAGAAAGGTTAGTAGACAGGTTCGCTGAGCAAGTTTGCTAAGTGCTAGTGTGTGTGTCGGTGGGTGGGTGGGTCTAACCTGATAATATATACCAGGTATATTATAGTATATATTATGTGAAATTAGTAATTATAGGTACTAATAAATAAGTGGGTACAACTGGTAAATTGTGTTCTTTTATACATATTGTATGTAAATGTATGTGCAAAAATGCAATAATAATAAAAAAGAAAATATTAAAATGAAATAATCATAATTAAAAAAGATTTAAATAGTATAAAATATTTATGCATTTGTGTGTGTGGTGATTGTGAGGGGCGGTCGGTGGCAAAATATAATATAAACATAGAACACTAACCCATATCTAATGGCGTGGCGGAGCAAATTGCGGAGGCAATTCAAATCTCAGGAACTTATATTATCGATTAGGTCGATTCGACCTCGATAAAACGTTCACCTAATATACTTTAATATTATATATCAATAATATATAATATACCTACATTTTATATTCATATCCGGATCGATCAATAATATTTATTTAAACTCATTAAATGCATGAAATACATTGAGTATCGTTATTCGTGTTTATTTCATTTCAATAAATACCTACCAATCATATAATATTATTAGAAAATACGAGTACCTATA